>BGPR01004948.1:0-63129 GCA_013235015.1 Araneus ventricosus
CGAACTATTTGATTGGAAAGCATATTACATCGACATAGAATAGGATGGGAGTCTTACTTTGGGTCCCAAATCCTTTAGTAGGATAAATTACGCTTTAAACTTCAGGATTGAAAACCACCAGTAATTTTACACAAAACTTGAAATTAAAACACTTAGTTCAAGTGATAAAAAACAAAAAAGGATTAATAGCTAAAAATGTTAAGAATAGTTACAAATCAAACATCAAGCAACACTCCAGCTTCTTTCAAAAATGTAAATAAGCTGAAAATGTGGTTCCTGCCCAATTAAAAACAGAGGATCACAAATGGTGGAATTAAAATACTAATCCTATGCATTCAGGGCTACACATTTAAAATTATACTTTATGAGAATGTTCAATCCAATAGGTTTTAATGATTCAATAGAAGATTTTAATAATACTAAGGTCTTAGTTGTTATAATGGTGTATTAATGATGAAAAACTAGATACACATTTAAGAACGCAAGATTAACTCACCACAACATGTCAAAGGGGTTACTAAACATACCACAACTGAGCAAACACAAATCGAGATGTAGGTTTGAAAGCGTCTACGACACCACAAGTCACGGGGTAAGATGCATCATTTAGCACCATAACTAAAAAAATAGTCTTCAAAAGTCAAGCATTTAGCTCGAACTACTGTTCCAGCAATTTAACTCTCCAAATGCATGTTTTGAAATAGCTATTTAGATGCAACGTTTGGAAATGGGTCCCGATGCTTTTGAAATGAAGAAAATTGTTATTTTTGTACAACACAATAATTATGAGAAGTAAATGCCACGAAAATCGCAGGTTAACCAGTTGAAGATTTAGGGCATAATATATCAATGAAAAATACGTTCCAGAAGTTGACTTGATTACATGTTAAAATTATGCGCTACTCAAGAGATGGCTAGCAGTCATTGTAAGCAAAATTGAAACAAGTCCTTTCGAAATTTAAAGATTTGTTTATAAATAGCCCATTTTAACAATTTTGAAATCCTACGCTAATTTCAATAAGTATAATTTTTAAAAACTTTTGCAAATGGCGATGTTTGAAAGCATTATGTTACTCAAATGAGCAAAACTTGATTGTAATATTGAGTGAATAAAATATTTTCCAACAATGGAATATAATACAGATATTACATTTTATCATACTATAAATTACCTATGGTTCTAAGTAAATGTATTGCTCATAATCAGGTAAAGACGGTTAATCATATATACTAATCCAAATCTTACATCGAAAACAAATGCTTTGGATAGAAACATATAAAGCTTGAAAAACAGCCATATGATGATTAAACATAACCACACTTTTAAACTTCTTAAAACACACTCCACACTTACAAGCAAGAAAGCTTCAACAAAATTATAATGAATCCGACAATAGAAAAATTTACACTTGCCTTTCGAGATCGTATCATCAAAACCTCAGTACCATAGAAAGTATTCAAATGAATAAAATTCGATAAAATCAACTGCTTATGATCGCTTCTTCAACATAAATTCTCAAAAATCACTAACGTAAATCTACGCAGTTAAATAGAATAAAGGATCGAATTTTAGCGGGAAGATTACCACCTTTACATTTTCCGATTTCATCTGGCTTAAGTAAATGTACGTGTTAAATTAAGAGTTTCTAATTCAGCAGCTTACTTGTAGATTAACCTTCCATCGTCAGGTTATTTTTAATCGCTATTTAGATGCAACGCTCGCTAATAAGTCCAAACATTTTTACAGCACAGTTGCTATCATGCAAATATTATTCAGCGCTTTAATAGTAGAATACAATTCATTTCAGTCAATGTATAACAATACGACCCCCGAAATTGTATGAAAAAGACGAGACGCAATTTCTACTTTGTTTCAGGAGGGGATTTATTTCAATTTGTGCAAGATTCGACTTATTGCGAATTTGACTGGATGACGAGACCATACAATAAAAATGTTAAAATTGCCAATCAACACTATATTTTTCAATTCAAAATGTATTGCCGTTTCTTTCACAATAGTTTATTGCTAACATTTATTTGAAAGTCAGTAATTTAAATAAATAAATTTTTTAATCAACTGATAGATTTTTCAATAACGCAAGATAAATATTATAATAAAATCTGCCTGCTTTAAAACTATTAAACAATGGAAGAATATCCAAAATTCTAGATATACCATGACGCAGAATAGCATGTGGAAAAACTTTATACTAAAAATTTTCAATCGTAAACATGATTTGTTTTAAAAATGTGCATTGAAATACAGTAATTAATCACGTTTGCGTGAAAAATTCATCTTCTAAAAACGTGCAATAGATTATATGTATTAAAACGAAATTTGAAAATAGTTCGTTGTTCGGCAATATTATACACTAGTTCCTTGTAAATTCGAAAAAAATGAATTTAAAAATTTCAGCGTTTGCCGTTTTTTTACTGTCCACATAAAATAATGAGCTAGGTCCGAATTAGTCTTTAAGTTGAGCGTGCTTGATATAAATACTGCAATACGTTTTAGTTGAAAAAAATTGCTTACCGAAATCGGAATCCTTTCAGAATAAATTGAAGACGGCTTATTTCCCACCTTCTGTACTGTTATTTTAAGAAGCCTTTATTGAACAAATTTTAAAGGCAAATTGCGCATTACTTTCACTTTTTTCCATTATCCGCGACGTTCAAGACACAAACAGAAACAACAGCAAAATGGCGATACTGTACGACGAACAAATTCCTAATTAACATTAAAATTCTAGAAGTGCTAAGAATCGTTTATAACAGAGAATGCGCAGAAAGCAGAATTGAATCCGTTGAGGCAATGTTGTTGTAAGTCTGGGTTTTATGGCGCAAGGGCCAGATTTGGCTACGCTGCGCCATTTGTTTATGTAAAGACACACAATGGAACTGATGATCGAAAGCGCCATCTAAATAAAATCGTCTGCTCTGCACAGAAAAAAAAATTAGAAACTTTCTTTACCTCTTTTTAAGATTTTCTCAAATGACTCGCATCGAATTTTTCTCGCTTTAAACTACGTACACAATGAAAACTATTTTGATGAAAAACATTTTCGGTTTCCAATTGGCGAAATTCTTCAAAATTAAGGCGATTAATACGTTAATCGCCGTATGAATGCAATTCACACGCATATTTACGGATCCTACATGATAGGGAACGAAGTCGCTTCTCATTGGTTCTCAGTGTCAAGTGACTTGGCTTGCTTCTTAATGATGTCATAGCACAGCGCTTAGATGGGATTTTAATTATTATTTTGTCTTCTGCTATCGCATTATAGAGAAATCGGAACTGCATTCTAATTATGATTATTTGGGCCATTCTCAAGAAAATGATGAATTCATTTTTCGAATAAAACAAATAAAGGGCGAACCTTAAACATTGGTAAGCACTGTTTAGTTTCATGACGTCATTTAGAAGCAAGTCAAGTCACGTGACGCTGAGAGCCAATGATAAGCGACATCATTCCCTACTATGTAGGATTTGTAAATATGCAATTCCATGCCCTTCTCTAGTTTAGTTAACCCCTTCCAGTAAAATGACGAGTATAGCTCGTCATTGTTTTTCATGCTGTTCAAAGCACCATTCCATGTTTAAATCTTACCGGAAGGGGTTAAGAGATAGCAGAAAAGGAGTCATCTAATTAGATAGACGGTTCGAATCTCATGCGTGAGTCATGACAGCAAAAGTGTTAATAGACTTATGAACTTTCTTTTTCTCCGTTAGTCGCAATCTATACTTATAAAAGGCAATGTTTGTGTGTGTGTGTGTTTGTCTGCGATGTCCAGACGAATCTATCGCACTTACAGCCACGAAATTTGGCTCACAGGTAGTCGTAATGGTGACTGAATGCACCTCGAAGCCGAAATTTTGAAATTTAATCTAGAAAATTTTTTATTTAATATTTTGTGTTGTTGTGGGTGATATTTTGCACTCATTTCTCAATAGCATGTCTTCAAATAATTGTACGAAAAAACCAGTTACACCATCGGAAAGAACAAACAATTTCCGTTCTAATAAAGTTGTTTTGTACGTCTAACGTGATTTACTGAATGTTGAGAAATTTTTGAAAAATAGTCACTTTTATGGTAATTTTTAATAAAGATTACTTTAAATTATCGCATCTGACGTTCTAACATCTCTATAATTTTCTTTTTTTTTTTTTTCAGCTTATAAATGGAACGTTTATGTCGGATTTAAAACAAGAACTGTTAAAATATCTTTTTCTCGTTTTTAAAAAATTAATTTTCCCCTGATCGGTTCAAACAGTTTTTTCTTAGCGAGATTTAACAGCGAGAGCTTCTCCGGACCATCCCAGAATGCATTGTTGCAACGTGACCTTCTTCGCGGCAGGTGACGTCATTCACAAAGAAAAATAAGCGGGAATATCAATAATGTGTATTTTTTGTTTTGATTTTATTTTCAAAACTTTTTCGTACCATTGTGGGCATTTTTTTCACCCACTTTTTTGAAATCCTGATTCCACGGGCAACGCCGTGCGCGGACTGCTAGTCTATACTTATAAAAGGCAATGTTTGTGTGTGTGCGTGTGTGTTTGTCTGCGATGTCCAGACGAAGCTATCGCACTTACAGCCATGAAATTTGGCACACAGTTAGTCGTAAAGGTGACTGAATGCACCTCGAAGCCGAAATTTTAAAATTTAATCTAGAATTTTTTTTTATTTAATGTTTTGTGTTGTTTTGGTTGATTTTTCGCATTAATTTCTCAATAGAATGGTTTCGAATAATTGTACGACAAAAATAGATACACCATCGGAAAGAGCACGCGATTTCCATTCTAATAAAGTTAGTTTTGAATTTCTAACGCAATTTACTGAATTTTGAGAAATTTTTAAAAAATACCCAGTTTTGGCATCGAGATGTTACTTTTGATTTTAAATTTGTTGCATCAGACTTTCTAATAATACTATTAATTTCAATTTTTTTCAGTTTATAACTAGAACGGTTCTGTCGGATTTAAAACAAGAACGGTTAAAATATCTTTTCCCGTGTTTTTTTAATTAATTTTTTTCTGGACGATTGAGAGTTATTTTTCTCGATCGAGTTCCACGCGCGGCACTTCTTCGGAACGTAGCTGGCAATTTTGATTGGCGGACGGGCAGGATACGTCATGACCTTCAACTGAATAACTTTGATTATTATTTTTGGCAGTATCTTAACGTATTTATTCATCTCGCATACTTTGCTTGCAGAATAATAATTTTCACGTTGCAATTTTTTAATATTGTTTATCGCAAACAAAATAAGCGGGAAAATCAATAATGTGTATCATTTGTTTTGATTTTGTTCTCAAAACTTTTTCATGTCATTGTGGGCTTTTGTTTTTTTCTTTCTTTTTTTTCATTTTGTTGAAGTCCTGATTCCACGGGCAACGCCGTGCGCGTACTGCTAGTAGCTAATAAATACGCACACAGTCTGCATCTACAAGCTATTTTTTAAAAATTACAATTCGAATTTTTCTTGCAGAATACTAATTTGCATTCTCATTAGGGTTAACTATTATAGTTATAAGGGGGGAATGATCGAAACTGGATGAGCATATCATAGAATAGATTTAAATCAGGGAGATACATTACGACAATTTTAGGATGAAAATGATTTCGATGGAGAGCTAAACGAGATTTCCTGCGAACAGATTTTTTTTGCTTTTATTATTATCTAATATATGAAGTAAACAAAGAAAAAGTAACATAATCATCAAAAATTCGACATCGAGATT
Organism: Araneus ventricosus; assembly: GCA_013235015.1. NCBI lineage: Eukaryota > Metazoa > Arthropoda > Arachnida > Araneae > Araneidae > Araneus > Araneus ventricosus. The sequence goes on from BGPR01004948.1 coordinate 5,748, forward strand.
TTGATGAGTCTCTACATTTTACACTGGTGTCCAAAATTAATGCACAATTTTGAAGATGCTACAAAATTGGAATTAATATGGATACTGTTGTTCGCAATCAGTTGCTGAGAAATGTGGAACATACTATCGTCGGAACTCACATTTGACAGTGAAGATTCGGTCACGAGGGCAATTTGGGGGTCGCCAGAAAGGGATGTAGGCGAAAAATGGAGTTTGACCCATCCTGTTTCAAAGAAAGCTGATAACGAGATGTAACTTCCATCAATGTTTATATTTGATGTGCATAATATTAACATGCATTTTCGTAAGCACAGCACAAATATTCTGGAAGATATGTTTTCTTTCAAAAGTCCCAAGTTCTTCCACATGTTTTTTGCTTATAACATGTAGAGTTTTCCACCAAATTGTATTAAACGTACAGAGTACTGGACAATATGAAAAGAAGCATTGTATTTAAATTTGAATGAAAAAAATTGAATATTACAGGAAATATGAGCATTTGTAGTAAATAATTTTTTACTGCGCATGTGCGAAACGTAGCTTAATTTTTTTCATAACTTCAGGGCCAGATATATAGGGAAACTCATATAAAAATTCCAGTTCAATACCATTGGTATTCAGAGAGTTACCGGCATTGTAATTTGGTGAATTTCGGTGCACTCTAAGAGAAGCTTTAACATTTTAACACCACACCGCCGTGTCTAGAGCTTATGTGGCTCCTATCCGGGTTGGTATAGATGTAGGTGGACTTTATTGAGTTGCAAAAAAAATTACAACAAGAGAAGAATGACAAATGAAGAAATTACAAAGCTGGTGTTAAGATATAGAATTGACAACAAAATAAAGGAATATATGCAATATCTTGAATAACACGGTGTGAATGAAAGAAAAATACGTCATTCTACAGAAAAGGAAATGCCCTTTTAAACGCGATTTTTTCCTGATGATGAATTTAGGACTTCAGCAACTATGATTCTCAGCATGAAATATGATCTTTAAATCAAAATTGTATATCTGTGCAAAATTTTAATAAAATCCATCAACGGGATGACTACCTATCGGTCTCTATCTGTCCGTCTGTATGTGATCACGATAGGTGAAAATCACTAAAGCTAGATAAATAAATTTGGTGCGTGATCCTTACACCAAAATTACATATCCATAAATTTTAGTTCCAGTTGGTTAATACAATGAGTCTAAAATTCATTTTTGGTTCTCTTCGCTATATTACGAAGCTAAACACAAAGCGCACAGTATTGTGTAAATGTATGAGAAATTCGACGAGATAACTTTCCCGCTATTTTTGTTTAATGATTCCGTTGCTGCTGATTAACTTGAGTATTTTTTTACATAAAAATAAATTTTAGCTTTACTGCGTTAGGTTCTGTTAATGATAAAAGAACTAAGGACATTAATAAATTAAAATTTGCAAGCATTTGTAAAGCCATATATACAGTGGCTCCCAAAATTGAGTATACACCACTCACGTTCTTCAATAAATGTCTAAAATAGCAACTTAAAACATTAATATAATTTGAATACTTACAGGAATGTTAAAATGCTCGCTATAGAATGTATTGAGCAAGGATGTAAAAACGAGGAAATGATAATAACTTAATTGGATAAATTTTATGTTGAAGATTTGAGAGTCACAAAATTGAGTATACACTTCCAAAACGTTTGAATTTGGCCACCAGTTCTTTTCTTTAAATAAACCAGTATAATAAATTTGATGCTGCAATGTATCAGTAATTGATATCCATGATAAATAAATTTTAAAAAAATCAAAATCTCAAAATTAGGTCCAAAACTGAAACAAATGTTATTACACCGAAATTTGTAATTCGAATGTCTGAATAAGGCAAATGAGGCAAATCTCGACGTTAAATTGCAAAAAAATGTTTGGAGTAGTAATGAATGCATAGAAAAATTCATCCAAAAGTATAAAAAGTCTGGACTAATAAAAAAATAAGCCTGGTAGAGGGAGGAAAGGAACTCTCAGTTCGAGGACTAAGAGAAGCATTTTAAAATCGAAAAATTCGAAATTGAGTGTTGTAGAAATTGTAACATAGTCGTCTACAGCAATAGAAAGGAGTGTATCAGCAGAAATTATAATAAGGGTGCTCAGGAAAGCTAACTGTAATGGAGTTGTAGCCATTAAAAAAAACTTTCATTTCAAAAGTCAATAGAGATAAAGGAATTACTTTTGCTAAAAAGCATATTTCAAAGCCTCGAGATTTTTAGAATAACTTTATATTCAGAGATAAACGTAAATGTAATATTTTTTGAAAGTAATGGTGGAAGCTATGAATGGCGGAAGCCTGATTCTGAACTACTTGCCCCAAACAAATATCATTCCTGCAGTCAAGCATGATGGAAGCTCAGTCCTTGTATGGGGATCTATGTCTGCAAATGAAGTGGGGATTTTGGTTTTTCTCGATGGCATAATGGATAAAATGAAATATTTGGATGAACTGAATAAAAATTTACAACAAAGTACACAGAAACTGAGTTTAGAATCAAATTCTATTTTCTAACAAGACAAAGACACCAAACATACAACCGAAATCTTGAAGTTACGTGAATAATCGTGAATGAAGAAGTTAGTTTATTATCTTAAAGTTCAAAATTTTACCTTTTCAATGACATCAATTTTATTTCTGTGACATTTTTCCTTCAATTTTTATTAATTTTTTAAAGTTTAATAATTTTTAATTAAGTGCAGACGATTTTGAAATAACGCAAATTTATAGCTGCTCCGTTGCTAGGTAACGGTTAGACTTTGAACTAATTTACCTTTATTTCTGAAAATTTTGCTTATTTTTATAAATGTCTATAATATAAAGCAGAAAATACATAAGCTGTCTGTCGGTCAATCATAAGAACTCCTCCTAAACGGTGAAGGGTAGCGACATGAAATTTAAACACAACATTCTAGAGTATATTTCTAGGTCAACGGGGCTATTTTCAACTTTCAGAGTTAATTAATTCTTAATATATTTAATTAAATAACGGAAATTAGCCGTTTTTAAGCCTAATCCTCAGACGTTTTTTGCCAATAACTTCTGAAATATTTATTAGACAACAAATTATTTTTATGCCATTTTAAAGAGCAGAAAATTATCTTTTTTAATGCTATTAATTCCATTGCGATGAAGTGTTTTCTCTGATTGTTATTAAGGTTAAAAAATATATATTTTAACGCAATTTCTAACAATACTTTTTATTCTTATAGAAATAAATTCAAGCAAAATTACTGTTTCGCGTTCGGGCTTTTGCCAGTGTTAAAGTTAATATAAGAAAATTTTGCTTTCTTTGACCATAAACAACAAAGCAGACTTTTCACTTCCGGTTTCTTGTATTCTTAGCATTTACAGCTTTTAATACGGTTACACAGTGATCCAAAGACGTTAGTGAATTATTCTCTTGATGTTTTGTTTAATTTTCTCAAACTTCTAACTGATCCTAATGAGTGTGTGTTAAGGCTACTTATCTCGATTCCTATCGTAGGAAGAGGAAAAAGGGAGGGGGGAAAAGATGTTCTAATGGTCTATCTGTCGCGAGAACTCCTCCTAAACGGTGAATAGTCTTGATATGAAATTTGCACATGTCATTCTGGGGTCCGTTCTTAGATCAATTCTACTCTTTCAAACAAAATTATTTCCTAAGATATTTAATTAAATATCGAGAATTAAGTCAATTTTCGGCGTTTCATCTCAGTTTTTCGCCAATAATTTCAGAAAAAAATAATTACTCTCTTTCCACAATGCTTCATTTAATTTTACAAATTCTTAATGATCATAATGAGTGTTTAAAATACTTCAAGATCGTTGAACCCACTTCTTACGGGAGGGAAGGGCCTAAGGAGAAAAAGAAAGAACACTATGCAGTTTTTTCCCGTCAGTGACAAAAACACTAAAGAGAAGAGAATTTTAGTCCAGATAATGGCAAAAATTAAAAGATATAAAAGAGTTTCTGCTGTTGCCGTAGCAATGATAGGGAGAAGGAAATGGAATTCGAAGGACTACGAAAGTCTTGTCAAGTGGTTCAAACTAAGGAGAGAAAAAAAAGAAGGGTGTTTCACGGCTGGTCCAAAGGGTCAGTTGATTAACTAAAATCAACGAAAGACGCTTCCGCGAAAAACACTTTTAGTAAATTGAAAGTGTTATAAGTACTTGGACTTGAAAATAATTTTATCCCGAGTAACGCCGGGCATATCAGCTAGCATAAGTATGAAATGTGATTTCATACTCCACCTCAGTCTCCAGACTTCAACGTTATTGAAAATTTGCGATCTAAATTGGATATATCTGCTCATAAACACAAAATTAGGAATCAAGAACACTTAAAAACTGTGCTACAAGAAGAACGGGCAAAAATAGCTCCTATGGCAACACAAACTCTTGTTAACTCAATGCCATGTCTCTTAGAAGCTGTTTTGATAGCAAAAGGATATGCAACAAAATATTAGTTCATTTAATTTTTCTTTTTGTTAACGAGTTAGATTAACTGTATACTCAATTTTGTGAGTAAGAAATTTGTAACTTTGACAAAAAGTTTATGTTAATTAAAATATTATCAATCCTTCCCAGCTAAAAAAAATCTGCACAAAAATCTGCAGAAAATCTGAAGGTATTTGAAACATGTTTTCTTCAGATTTTCTGCAGAAAAAAAATGTAGAATATCTGAAAAAAATATGTTCCAAATAATTCAGATTTTCGACGGATTTTTCTACAGTCAAGATTTAATTATTAATTACATTAATCTAATTTGTGATTCAACTAACTTGTACGATGCCGAATCAGATTGTGACAAAACTTCATACTCATCCTGTCCGGGATTCGAATCCGCGTTCCTATAGTTGGCAGGCAGGAACGTTAACCACAACGCTGCGCCGGAATACACGAGATGCGGATAAATTAATCTATTTGAGTTTTAGCGTCACCATAGCTCTCGTGGCGCCATCTGGTGGTGTAAAAATCAACCAAGGTCAGAATACGTGTTTCAAAGTCGTAGAGATGAGTAACAGATGAAATAAGTAATATTTTTGTTCAATAATTTAGAGTCTCTGTTTCAATAAATTCGTTTTCATCGTCTATCTTTCTGGTAAGCCTTCTCTTCATCCAAAGGGCGCAAGCTCCACTTCTCCCTTCTTTTTGGAGGAAAATAACTAGTCAGAAAGACAGTTGGAAAACTAATTGGAAATTAATTAAATTATGGGGGAAAGTTTAAAATGGTAAAACCTCAAATATTTATTTTAAAGATTAATTTAGAATTCATTTTTTCAGGGGCATATTTTAAAAATTTAGTGTCTAAGACAATTTTCGATTGGGAAATTTTTTGAAACTCCTGTCTGCTGTAGATTACATTCTAATTTTGTTTTATATTCTTTGGAAAATAAAGCTGCAATATTAGAGAATATGGTGCAAAATACATATTTAGAGAAATGCAGATATTATGAAATTGCAGTTAAATCTTCAAAAAATCAGATATTGGTCAAGTTTAATGATTTTGTGTAAGTCTGCTCAATAACTGCAAATTGAATTGAAGACAAAATGCAAAGTTTTTAAAAAATTCTATAGGATATTTAAAGAAAAAAATAATAATAAATTTTTTTGCAGATTTTATGCAGATTAAATTGAAGAAAAAATGCAGATTTTTTCTGTCTTCAAAAAATCTGCAGAAATCTTTAAGAAAACTTCAAAAAAAATTTTCTGCAGATTTATTTTAGCTGGGCTTGTTCTTGTTTATACGTTTTATGTGTTTCTTAATATGTTTTTTATTATTCTTTTAGCTCTTACGCTTAAGCGCGAATTTATTATAACATTTAAGCATCTTTAATGAAGAGAGAGAGAGAGTAGTGTATACTCTTAATTTTTAGAGCCACTGTAAGTAAACATCATAATCTGTTTAGATGCAATATTATTTCAAAGTAAAGCGTTTTGGTTCCAAATACGTCAAAGTAAACATAAAATAAACCTTTTTGACTTTTTTTTAATTTAAAATTATGGTATATTAAAACAAATTATTACATGAGGGATCATTTTTAATCCTAATTTAGAAAGAATTCGATAAGAGTAAAGCAAATATGCATCTCGAGCGTTTCTTTTAAAATGAAAATATATAAATATTATTTACCCAGCAACACTGAAACTATTTTTACTTAATTTGGTACGATCAGAACTGATCAATGATTCTAAATGAACTCTTAAATCTATATCTTAATATAAATGAAGGTCATTGTGGGTATGTATGTGTGTATGTGGGTATGTATGTATGTATGTTACACATCTCTTCCTAAAGTACTGCAGCAATTTCAACCAAACTTTGCAGACTTATTATTTAAGACAAAAGCAAGATTATTATCATCTTTTAGAAGTCTGAAAGTTAATTAAACAGCCAGTTAATTAGAAATTAACCGAAACCGTTTTTCCGTATTAACTTAAGGACAAATTATCCCCCAAAAATATTTTTATACCATCTTAAAGTTCAAAATTTTACCTTTTCAATGATACCAATTTTATATCTGTTAAATGTTTCCTTCAACTTTCAATAATTTTTTCAAAATTTAATAGATAAATTATTACAACAGACGATTCTTAAATAAAGCAAATTTAATGATACTACGTTGCTAGGCAACGGTGAGACTTTGAACAAATTTCTTTTTATTTCTTTAAATAGTTTAATTAGAAGTGAATAATCACTGTCATCTTTAAAAGGCCCAAAAGTTAATTAATTTTTTTAAAATTAAAAATTAAGCAAGATTTTGCGTTTTTTTGTGATATACGTATTTCGAAAGTGTTATGTTACAAGTACTATTTTTATACTATATTAAAGTTTAAAAAATAGCTTTTCAGTGACACAAATTTCATTTGCGTTCAAAATTGTTGCTTTCATCTTAATATAAATAAAAGTCATTGTGGGTTTGTATGTTTGTATGTATGTATGTATGTTTGTATCTATGTTCCACATCTCCTCCTAAACCACGGCACGGATTTCAACCAAATTTTGCACACTAATTAATTAAGACTAGAGTAAGATTACTGTCAACTTTTTAAAGCGCTAAAGTTAATTAAACAGTCAGTTAATTAAAAAGTAACCAAACCGTTTTTCCGCTGTAAGTTCGGAGCAAATTATCCCCCGAAAATTATTTTTATACCATCTTAAAGTCCAAAATTTTACCTTTTTAATGATATAAATTTTATATCTGTGACATTTTTCCTTCAATTTGTATTAATTTTTCAAAATTTAAAAAAAGTTGACACGCAGACGATTTTAAAATAAATCAAATTTAATGATACTAGAATTGATAATGATTAGTTGCTAGGCAACGGTGTAATTACTTTGCCATTATTTTTTCTGTTTATTTTTTTTTCAAATATCGTTTGGCAATGTTTTCATTGGTTCTTAAAGAAATCTAAAGCTTATTTAATTAGATTAAAAAATCACCGCAGTTCATATCACCTGTCATTTTTACCTGCGTTTCAGAAGAAATAATAAATCCTTAATAATATATTAAATGAGAAAGTGTGTATGTCTGTTTGTTACGCTTTCACGGCCAAACTACACGTGGAATAACTTATTTTGAATGTAGAACATGACGTGATCATAAAGAAAGCCGCGATTATGTGATCTTTCAGAGAAAATAAACAAATAATTTATAAATGGAATAATAAATGTAATTACTCAACTCGACGCTTGATTTTCATTTTTCGAGTTTGCAGTCTATTTAGTTTTAGTGATTTATACTTTTCCATATCAGATTTTATTCAAGAAGCTGTCGATAAATTGACGCCGGGACAGAAATCTATTGATAGATATAATATAGCTGCAAGAGTTTTTAGATTAAAATTTAGAAATTAAAGTTTATTATAACTAAAGGAAAATATGCGCCGATATAGTGTTTTGTTTTATGTATTCTTTTAAATGGTAGAAGTGGATGACATATAGCATGATGGATAGTACACAGATTATAAGGGCCTGATGATACCATTGAGTACAATGATGTAATTTACAGTAACGGAGAATATATGAGGAATAGAGAATGGTTGTTGAATTAGTAATTTTGGCACTGATTAATGAAAGTTTAGGTCAGATAAATAAAAAAAATATATGTTACAAGTGACATTATATCCTGTAGAGTTCTTGAACTCCTTAGAATTGTCAGAGATACCTTCCGACAAGCTGATATTAAATTCGGTGTGCTAGTACTATTGATACGTAACCTCGATGTACCGAGACTCGCACGGTTACAAATTGCACACCTAGGTCCAAACGTCGTGAGAGTGTTTAAAAACGAGAGAGTGTTTTAATTTCACGCAATCCGATAATACCGAAGGATTTACCATCCAATTTCAAAAGGTAGGCTCAGGGCCAGACACTCAAAGGGGCAGGCGTACATTTGGAAAACCATATTTTTCCCATGGGCAACATAAGTGGCGTGTTCACGTGTGTCCAGACCACAAAACCTCTACATCTGTGCAAAAAACTTAAAACAAAAAAACGTAGTATACAAAAGTGTGTTAGCATAGATAAACAAATTACCTAACTGTATCAACAAACACTCCTGTTAGTCGTCCAATAATGTATTATCAACTGTCAAAACTTTTAATTTTCCCTTTCAACATGTAACGAAACATTTACATTCGTGAATTTAAAAAATTTAATACTTCAAATTCTTCGCGCACGAAGTCGCGGGTTACAGCTAGTTTCAATATAAAATTCACAATTTGTTGCAATGTATTTTTTTTATTGTTAAAGAACAAGAATAAGTATTGTGATATTCGTATCGAATAAAAAAACATATTTGTAGAATTATTAAAATATTTAAAGAAAGAAATTAATTAGATTAAAAAATCGTTTGGTCATAAAAGAAATTAATTTTAAAATATCGTTTGGTTGAAAAAAAGCTAATTAAAAATATCGTTTGGCAATTCTTTCCTAAAGGTTATAAAAATAGTTTGGGAACGATATATTGTTTTTAACGTCGCTTAGCAACGGAAAAGAATAATGAGATTGAACTTGGAATTCCATGTAAGAGTGATGTAACGTTTGTGATGTAAGTGTATGTGTTTGTTTTACATGCTTGTGCTGTGGTAGATGTCCAATAAATGTATTATTTTTTTATAAAGAAGGCTCCACGATTCTTCATACTACGCTGAAATACAACACAGTATGAAGAGCTGTTGCTAGAACATATAAACAAAATTCTGGAAGAATACTAAAGAAAAATTTAAAAGCAGACGATTCATCTATACTTATTAAAGACAATATTTGCGTGTGTGTGTGCGTGCGATGTTCAGACGAATCTATAGCACTTATAGCCATAAAATTTGGCACACAGGTAAACGTAATGGTGACTCAATGCACCTCGAAGCCAAAATTTTAAAATTTAATCTAGAAAATTTTTTATTTAGTGTGTTGTTTAGGGTCATCTTTGGCATGTTTAAGGCTGTAGTATCTTTTCTAATGATGGTTGAAAAACAATCAATGCACCATCGGATAGAACAAACAATTTTTGTTCTAATGAAGCTTGTTTTGAATTTTCAACGTAATTTACTGAATTTGAGAAATTTTTAATTAATAGTCACTTTTATAGTAATTTTTGATAAGGATTTATTGAAATTCTCGCATATGACGATCTAACAACTCTATAATTTTTTTTCAGCTTATAACTGGAATCTTTCTATCGGATTTAAAAAAGAACGGATGGAATATCTTATTCCTTTTTTTAATTAATTTTTCCCTGCTCAGTTCAAACAGTTTTTTGCGTGATTTGACAGCGAGAGTTTCTCCAGACGATCCCAGAATGCATAGTTGCTTCCTCTCAGGAGGTAACGTAATATGCTTTCATTCCCATTCTGCATTTCTACAATCCGATTCTTTCCGGTGACGTCATTGCCGAGAGGAAAAATAAGCGGGAAAATAAAACAATGTGTATCTTTTGTTTTGATTTTGTTTTCAAAACTTTTTTGAGTCATTGTGGCATTTTTCCCCCATTTTGTCGAAGTCCTGATATCGGGACAACTATTTATCTGGCTTAATTTTGACGCATATTATTAATGAAAATTAAAAAAAATTAATTATTTGACTCAAAAACATTCGTCAAAATCCTTGAACGAAATATGAGGTAAAAACGTTTGAAATGAGAAAGGAATTTTCGTATTATAATTTTCTATACAAAAATAGTTTTTTCAATAAAAGTATTAAATATAAAAGTGTTTTAATCCCGAGCAACGCCCGGCATAACAGCTAGTATACTATAAAAGAGAAGGACACTCGCTAACTCATCTACAAATCTCCCAAACCACTGGGACAAGAAACTTGAAATGTGACAGGTGGTTGCTTCTTGGGTAGTAGGTGCTTACTAAGAAAGAATTTTTAGAAGTTTAAATTAGAACATCAATTAACAATAACTTCGGAGCAAATTATTGCACAAACACCAATTAAATATCATCTTAAAATTCAAAAAATTAGATTTTCAATGACATTAATTTCATTTCCATGCAACGTTCTGTTTAATGAAATTTCATAATTTTTTCAAACAAATTTCTAATAATGCTTTTATTGAACTAACATAAGGGTTTTTGTCACAAATTTCTTCTTTCTTTACCGTTCTTCTTTTATGAATAATTTCTATATTTTTTTAATTTATATCTATGATTAACTAGAATAATTTCAGCCTTTTTTTTCGTCAATTTTGGTCCTCAAAATCAGAGGAAAAAACCAAATATGTTGTATACAGGGAGGTCCTGATTAATATCTTGAATATTGTGGAAGGACAAATGGTAGCAATTCTGCGTTACTCGCGAACGAAATCGCGGCATCAGCTAGTAACCAAATAAATGAAATATTTCAAAAATTTATTTTAAATTGAACAAATCAAGAATCAACTGAATTGACTCTAATGTGAAAAAGTTACGGTTTTCACGATGCAATTTATTGACATTCCTGAATTTTGTTGCAAATCCTTTCCAGAAGTTTATAATATGTTTATTTCGCGTGTGCACTCTCGTCTAGGTTTTTGTGTTTCGAAGTTGGCATGGCGAAGATGCATTGTTAATTCTAATTAGACTCTCGGTTAAAATAGTAAATAAACGTTCTTGCAGGCAACTCTGAAATTCTGTTTTCCGAAATATAAATGCAGTTGATAAAAAGTTCAAAATTAACCAAATGCTCTCAGATATTATTGAAAGCAGTTATACAAACGGGAACCAACCACTATTTTTTGAGGCTTTGTATGCAAAATTAAACCAACTTCAATTCGTTTCGCAGCAGATTACTCATTCATAATGTCAAAATTAATTTTGGAATAATTGAATATTTGAGATTTTCTGTAATGCTTTATGGATATAGCTATATTTGAAACTGAATATTTTTGAGTTAGTTCTCTAATCATACCTTCGTTGAATTGTAGTCCCATTAATTGAATTATCGTCGCTCATGGACTTCATAATGCGATGAAACATTGCATGAAACAATGAACTTCTCAACTGTTCAGTGGGCTCTGGGTTGAATCGATACGATAAATAATTCATAAAACAGAACATGTCAAGTAATTCGATACTAGATGGTTATTCATAGGCGTTATAATTCGATTAAACATTACACGGGAATTATGAGCATCTCAAGTATTCTGTTGTCTCTTAATTGAGTCAATATGAAACAGATTCTTAGGCGGTCTATTCTGGTACCCCCGGTTGGGTTGGGAGACGTCACTTTCTCCGACAACGGGAAAAGTGAAGTCTCCCAACCCAACCGGGGGTACCAGAATAGACCGTTAAACAGAAGATATCAAATGATAAAATAAGGAATAAATCAGTTGAAAAGTTAAAAGGAACATGTGTAGAAAATCTGAAAATTTTATAGAAATTATTAAATTCAGTTTGTGAAGAATGTAATTTCCTTATCTTCATACATGAATATGATTCGACTAATTCTGTTTATGCATAGAATCATTTTCATCTTGTGTTCCATCCAAATCCTATCAGTTTTATTGTGAAGTTTTTGCTTGATTTTTGACCTTGTTTACTGTTTTAGAAGAAACAATAGATTGTTTGTTTACATCTATTCTATATCCAAAATCATATACTCCACTACAATAACTCAAAAAGGTAATTCGTAATTCCTCAAACTATATAAGCATAACCAAATTAAAAATTTCTAGAGATCCTTTGCTTGACTCAAAAGCATTCAAGTATTACTAAACAAATTATTAGATTAAGGATATTAAGAATCTCTATTATATCATTTACTCATTTAAAAACTAGAAGTTTCAGTAATTTAGAATGTAACTACACCTGTTGCTTAATTAGTTCAAAATTTACTGCTATTTAATCTCAATATGAACATCATACAAATCAGTAATCTTAAAATCTCATAACCCTAACATCAATAAATATCAAACAAATTCTCAACTACTGTTCAACATCATCACTTAATGAAATTTTAGCAACAGGCATAAGATGCATTTTCAACTTAGCTTCTATTTCAAATATCCTTTAATAACATTCATATTTACCAAAATATAAATTAGAAAAGTGATTAACCCAAAGCGTTGTGTTTTATTTTAGAAAAAAATCTAAAACCCGCAATATAACCCTGACACTTTCTTTCTCAGTGCTTACACATTGACAAGGAAAACAAAGCCAAATTTTAAACCTAATTAATTTATTAAGTTACCTTTTTCACATAAATACACATATATTATTGACACACATACAAGAATTTTTAAAACTTGACATCCATAACAATCCTTAAAATAACTCATCAGTATTAGGGTCGACCCTTTCTCAAACAGATTTTTAATTAATGTTCATTTATGATTCCAAATTTTTACTCTACAGCCTATTCAAAATTTTTAAATATTAAACTTATCATTCTAGGATTAGATGAGTGGCCATCTCTAAATTAAAACTTTAATTGTTATTTTAGATTAATAGAATTATCTCCTATAATGTTAAAATTTTACTCAGCCAATTACATATAATTTTACCAACATATATAACTCATTTCATTATAACGACTAAATTGCTCATATGGAAACAAATGTTACCACTACTTTTAAACATCATGCATTTGATTCTTTGTAGCAAGTGCATAATTACTGAAGTCAGAACATTTCAAAAAGGTATAACACTTTATAAATACTTAGATGTTCTATATAGGAAAATTATAACAAAAAATCTATGGATTTGCTTAGACAATCAATATAATTACAATTTCACAACAGCATATAATATAAAGTTTTAACTATAACCTTCTAGTTCTAATTTCATCATAAACATTCCAACATGTTAATTTATTTTAAATTCAATATTTTTATCCTCATCACAATTCTTGAATATCTTAAGTTTCCTTTCCTTTTTTTTTATATTATTCTAATTTTAGCATAAATATTTGATAATTAAATTACGCATTACATTTTCTACCAATTAAAATACTCAGTGTTAAAACTAAGTCAATCGTTACAAATTAGGTTATATACATTTAATATTGCACATTACAATATCTCAATTTAAATTATTCAGTGTTAATTTTAAGCATTACTACTTCCCTTTTAATCCCGAATATTTCTCCATTCAAAAAAAAATAATTTAAATAACTTATCTTCATGTTGACGGCGGGAAGGTTCCTTTGTCATCATATGGCACACATCAGTTGGCGACCTCAGATAAATGACTGCAACCAGTCTGGTTTTAATTTCTTTCTAAAAATCTTTAACACCTTGCTCATATTATGCTCGCCCGGCTTTGGTCGTATTTTTCCCGGAGCTCATCGCTGAAATTTTAGTTGATTTTTACTCGTTAACCGCTAATGGCAAGGTCTGATCCACGATGTTTACTTCTTTCAAGGCGTTCTTGTACCTTTAAGCATTCTTTATTGGCGATCTCCGATACTGGGAAATGTCTGCAAGGGATGGTTTTCTAACTAAACTGCAGGCAGGACGATTTTTTACTATACTCTTGGATGACAATCGTTCGGCAAAATGAGTAGTTCGAGATGATATTGGACATTCGCACGCCGAACTCTGAACGCAAGGGAAAAAAACCCTTTTAATTCTCTATTACACGCTGCTGTTTTCTGCCTCCTCGCCAATCGGCACCAAACGAAATCCTCTTACATTTTGATTCGACAATTCGAAATAAATCCCATAGCGATGACGGGGATTGCAAATTTTTTTGTGTTACTCTCATCTCCTTTTACTAAGAGTCTTATCTTCCTCTCAATATACGCCTCCTTTTGAATTCGACCTCTTAGTCAAAATTGGAGTTCTCGTCTGCCCTCATCTTCACGCCTACCTCTCTGCCTGTGTCGGTCTCTCTCTCTCTCTCTGTCTCTCTCAGTCCCCGTAGAACCCCCAAACACCCTTTTTTAAATTTTTATTGGCGATGGCTTTTACGCAAAGTAGCCAACTTATTAAGACCTCATTGGTTAAAAGTTTTCAAAATCAAGCAACCCCTTAGATTAATCACGCCCCCAAAACCACGTGGTATACAAGATTCTGACTTTCACTAACGAAAAAAAATTAAGAAGTGTTGACAAGAAATTGAACAGAAGTCCTGCTCCGAATCGCACAGGGTCAAGGGTCGAAGGAGTAAGATGTGCTCCCTCGCCATAAATTTCAGAAGGGAATACTGAACTGCAATTTTTGGGTAGGAACGTCCCATATTTCTGTCAGGATTAGAGCCGAAAAGAAATTCCAAAATGAATTTTTCTCAATGCGGTGTTTTTACCTCAAAGGGACGGAATGTTTCTCAAGCTTGCTTGGAGGTCCCAGAATTAAACTGCGCCCCAAAAGGGTCAAAGGTTTTTTTTTAACTACTGAGCACAGCTGCAAAAATGCGTGTGAATCAGAATTTTACGGACAATTTCTAAAAAGGAGACCCACGGCTGTTTTTTAAAAGTAAAGAGGAAAATATCTGGGGCCATGTGTTTTTCTTAAGCTTTGCAAGGTGGGAGGCGAGCTAGGCTTGAAAGGCGGGAATTCTATTCTGCTACAAAGGTTCATTGCACTCTGTTTTGAAGCCTATCTTTGCTGAACTTTTACTTAAACCGAAATAAAAAATTTTCTTAATTAATATTTTTTTTTGAATATTAAAAGAATAAGATAATTGATTTTGGTTGAATAAAAATGAAAACAAAATTTATAGAAGGAGAATTAACAATAAAAAAATATATAAGAGAAATAATTAATTTATATAACAACATGGCTGCAATCAGACTTCTAGAATTCCAACAGTCAATTTGAATTTTAAAAATAAAAATATTTCAATTAAGCTTTACATAATTTAATCAAACTTTACGATAAACAATTTAAATTTCACTCCTTTTTAGCATTTAACAATTAAATATTCTAATTGACATTCAGTAACTCACTTAAACTTTACAATTTAGAATTCAACAATTAATTGTCCTAATTGACTTTTAGTGAATTAATTAACTTTACAACAAATATCCTACGTCCCCGGGAAGAAAAATTTTTATGCAATAAAAATTTTTCTCGCAAAAAAATGTCTGATGTAGCCAGCACAATAACAACAGAATTTGAAAATTCACGAGCACAATAACTCACATCACGAGCACAATAACAATAATCCACATAGTAAATAGCAATACGTTTTCATTAAGACACGTTACATTAACAACAGGGGAATAACCCACTGAAAAGAAAATATATATAAGTACAAGGAGTATACAAAAGACGATAAAATTGCAATATCATGAAAAGGCTGAAAAATGTCTGAACTAGCTAAAATGCAGACATGGCAAAAACCCCGCAGAGTTTTCTGCAGGACTCATATGATCCTGTACGTTCGAAAATTCAAAATTGACATCCCTAATAAAATATAATAAAATAATAAAAACCCTCATCCCATATATTAAAGTTTACGTGATAAAAATAAAATATGTTAATTATCCAATATTCATGTATATGAACACATGGACCAATAAACTCAAACCACGGTGAATAGGAAACCACTAGCATCCAGAGAAAACTCACACTGATCCAATTTCAAGAAAAGAAACATTTTCTCTATATTAAAACATAGAGCAACTAAAAAAAACACAAGTAATAAGAGAGAAAAAAAAATTTTAAATAATGATTCAATAAGGTAAACCATAACATCCAATTACCTCAAAATCACATGAGACGTGGAAATAAAATAACCTTACCTATGTGTCAGACAATCTTCTCTATCCAACACACCTATCTGTGAATCAACAACATACTCAAAAAAATGTTAAGTCATTTACTTATGAAGCAATAAACTCCCCACAACATTTAAGTTTCAAAACAGAAAATAAACCAACATGTAATCTACCATGAGTTACATTTGACTAAGAAGTAAAAAAAAATTCCTTTCCAGAAACTGTAAGAAGATACACATTTCAACGGAATATGATAAAAACTAACTAATCCTTTCATTAACCCATAATATAAATACTTCAATTAACACAGCTTCACTTACTTATAACACAATAAGCAAAAATCACTCATAACTCATTATATTACCAATTAATCGTCATTAATCCATAATATAACTACCATTACTATACTAACTCAATACAGAAATAACTTAAATGAGTTTCAGAAGCCATTACATGTATATCTTATTGGACTCGTATTCACCAATCCATATATAATCTAAATGTCTTAATTACTTCATAACATAATATTTAATCAAATAATATATACATACGTATATTGCTTACCCCAATATGCCATGCATGCTCAATCTTTTGTGGTACACAATGTAAAAGAATTAATCTCAGCAATTGGCATAATATAATGTTAATCCCTTTTAAGCTTAACTGTCCTGTGTAATTGTCTTCTGACAATAAGTTCTGCAGTAATACTAACAACATTTAGCATCTAATCTCTTGGACAGTAATTAAGATTTTCCTTTCAATAAGCAAAGTTACAGAAAGAAAATTTTTAAGAAGATCTGAGTAAAAGAAAATTTTGACATTTAATAAGTGTGCAAAGGTATGGAAAATTAATAAGGAGTATTAGAATTTCGAGGAAGAAAATTTAGTTGGAACATTGAATAAGAATGAAGAGAAGATTAACCTGCACAAGGAGCAGAGACATCCGACCCGCAGTTGTCCTACACCCTCACACAAGTTAAAAGGAACAGAGAGTTATAAGAGAAAGTGTGCCAGGCGCCTAACAACACATCCTCAACTCAAGACTATTACCTATTTTGATTAAAACAACCTTTATCTATTGCTCTATAAAGGGGTAGAAATTTATGAGTAAGAGTATGGAAAACAGATTAAGTTAACTACTCAGAACAACATAGAGGTGCAAATAATTTTAACTTAAAATAACATACAACTAGGCATAAAACACATTCTTCATCCTCCAATAAAAATAATATCGAGCATATGCGAAAGCAATTAGAGATAACTAAATGACTCCTTCCCTATATTTCATGCAATACACATATATATAACAATAACTAAAGACATATAATAAAGTAGAACACCCGTAATATAAAAATAGGCAAAAATTTTCCATAATTACAATGGAGTGAGTTTATCTGCCAATTCTCAAAATGCACCAGGGCACAAAGAAGTGATAAATTGGAATATAAGTAAAAATTTTGTAGAATACAATAAAGGTTAAACTAATTCTACGCAATGAAGTATATAAGAGTATGTAAGAATCAGATCAATGACAAAAGACTAAAATAATAAATACAAGAAGATACTGAATTACTTTCAGCAGAAGACATCTGCCAATAACATAAAATTTGAATTGAATGAAAATCTGTGTAAACAGATTTTTTTTTTATTAACACTAGCCAGAATACTAACTTAACACAGTATAACACAACTGTCCCCAATACTAACTAATCAGAAGGACACACATTAATACCATATAAGAAAAACATAAGAAAATAAGGACACCAATCACATGTACTTAATTCACTAAATTACATAAGTTTCCCATATCAAAATTAAAATAAGATAATGATAAGATAACAATAAAACTTTTAGTATCATTTCCTCAAATCATTATTTATCAGAATTAACTGATAGTGATCAATATAATTATTAAATCTAAAATGTAAGTAAACACAACAAGAACATATTCTGTATTAATTGTACTTTACAAAGCCAAGAGCATTTCTAGGTCTTAAGCCATAGGTCCTTGTTATAGGCACTTGTTTACTAACAGTGGGATTTTTAATAATAACAGGAGTAATACCTTCATCAATAACTGGACTCAAGGGCAAGTTTGTTAAAGGTTGCATAACACTTGTATGATCATGAGGCTGATTTTGAGTCAGATTACAAATAGGAGTATTTGTTTCCTCACGTTCAAAATTCTCTGGGGGATTTGCTGAAAGCAGAACATTCTGAATTGACAATTGATCACTTTGAACAGTGTTAGAAAGCATATTTTGATGATCATCCATCCAATCTTTATATGGCAAAGTATAACAGGGATATAATTTTAAAATATCTTCCTCATTTGAAACAGCAACATTATTACCATTTTCCTTATCATCATTAATATTCAAAACCTCATTACCCTCATCAGCAAGTGAACTCTCAGATTGAATTGTAGGAAAAATTTCTCTCTTTTCAACTTTAATTAACCTATTGACATGAACATTTTGTTTATTTGTGGGATTATTAACATGTTGTATCTGAAAATTAACAGGAGAAAATTGTCTTACCACCCTAAATGGACCTTCATTTAATTTTGCAAATTTCTTTGATGTATGGATTTTAATTTTTGGTGTGTGCAAATAAACCAAATCTCCTACCAAAATTTGTTTACACTTAGGTTTTGAATTATTTAACTTTTCAATATCATCTGCTGCTTTTTCCAAATTTTCCTTTACTATCGCAAAGCTAGTTTGAAGTCTATTTACCAGCTGATGAGCATAACTCGGGGTGTCGCTGTAGGATCTTTCTTTTTCTGAAAATATTAAGTCATAAGGCATAACAATATCTCTCCCGTGATTCAGGAAAGCGGGAGTCTCTTTGATTGATCTATGGAATGCATTTCGGTAAGCCATGAGTGCTAAAGGAACATGTTCGCACCAATCTTCCTGTGTCACAGAAACTAGATGGCTGAGAGAATCTATTAAGGTTTTATTTAACCTTTCAACAAGACCGTTACTTTGAGGGGAATAAGCTAAGGTGGTTAATTTTTGAATTCCTAATTTTTTATAAATTTCATTCATGGCCTCTGAAATAAAATTTGAACCTCTATCTGAGTAGAGAACTTGCATTAAACCATGCCTGGAAATAAAGTCCATTAGAACATGAGCCACTGTTGAGCTCTGAATGTTTTTAACCGGATAGGCTTCTGCATAACGTGTGAAGTAGTCAGAGATGACTATAATCCATTTGTTACCATGATTGGAAGTAACTAAAGGGCCTACAGCATCAAAAGCACATTTTTGAAAAGGGAAGTCTGCAGTTGGAATTCTCTGGATAGGGGCCTTAATATGTTTAACATATCCACGCCTTTGAATACACTCATGACAGGAAGCAATATAATTCTTTACTTGTCGAAATTGACCTCTCCAAAAGTAATTTTTTTGAATTCTTCTCATTGTTCGAGATAAACCAGGATGTGCAACCGCATCAATATCATGGCATAAATGCAAAATTTGGGGAACTAAAGACTGTGGAACGACAAGTTTAGTATTTAATTTATGCCTACCTGACATATTATTATTTTTACATAGTAACAAATCATCTTTTATGAAGAACTGAGGAGACTTAGGAGAAAAAACAAAGTTAGAATTCAGCTTGGATTTTATGTTTTGACAATAGGGGTCTTTGTTTTGTTTTTCAATAAGTTCATGAATAGAGGAAAAATTAAACACATTAAATTGGGCATTAACATTGTGAATTTCTTCTGAATTTGTATTATCAGATTGCTTATCTGCAGGATAGGTTGCTCTTGAAAGGTAATCAGCCATAAAATTAAGTCTACCAGGTTTATATATAATGGTATAATCATACTGCTGTAGTGTCAAGAACCAACGAGCAATTCTCGAAGTAGGATCTTTAAGAGTTTTAACTCTCGAAAGACATTGCTGATCACTAAATACATTAAAATGTGCTCCATATAAATAATTTTTAAAATGTGTTATTGCAAAAACAAGGGCCAAGCATTCTTTCTCCACGGTGGCATAGGAAATCTCTGAGGGACCAAGCTTACGAGAAGCAAAAGCAATGGGATGATGAAAGCCAGTAGATGCATCCTCCTGGACTAAGACACATCCCAAGGAATATTTACTTGCGTCAGTGAAAATAGAAAAAGGTCTCGAGAAGTCAGGGAGATGCAAACATGGTTCTGTGATGAGATAATTTTTTAATAACTCAAATGCCTTTTGTTCTTCCTCACCCCATACAAATGGCACTTTATCTTTAGTTAAGTTTGTTAATGGCAAAGCAATTTTGGAATAATTAGGAATAAACTTCCTGTAAAATCCAGTAAGTCCCAAAAATGACCTTACTTTTTTCTTTGAATTAGGTGGGAGAGAATCTTTTATAGATTTTAAATTTTTACTATCAGGTAGTACTTTTCCTTCCTTAACTGTATGACCCAAAAATGAAATCTCAAATTGAAGAAAAGCACATTTACTGGGTTTAATTTTTAAATTTGCAGTGATTAATCTTTGGAAAACTAATTCAAGTCTAGCCAAATGCTGATCAAAATCATTCGAGGCAATAATAATGTCGTCAATGTAGCAGCCAATTTGTAGATCACTTAAACCATTTAATACTAAACTCATCAGTCTTTGGAAGCTAGAACTGGCATTCCTCAACCCAAAAGGTAATCTTTTATACTCGAATAAACCAAATTCTGTAGTGATACCAGTTAAATGAGTTGAATTTGGGTGAAGTAACATTTGGTGAAATCCAGATGTCAGATCCATTGTTGTAAAATATTTTGCCCCGGTTAACATATCTATCATCTCATTTAAATTAGGGAGGGGGAAATTATCTGGAATAGTCTTACTATTAAGTTTACGTAAGTCTGCAACAAGTCTGTAAGAGTCATCACTTTTCTTAACTAAAAGCACTGGTGCTGCATAAGCAGATTTGGAGGGCTGAATTATACCTGCATCTAATAATGTATTAATTTGTCGTTTCATTTCTGCTTTTAATTGATAGGGAACACGGTATGGTTTTTGACGAGTAGGAACCGGATCGGTTAAATGTATCTCATGCTGTACAATTCCACATTGTCCTAGCTCAGAAATATCTTGAGCAAATACTGAATCATATTTGTTTAACAAATTAATGACTTTAGATTTTTGTTCCTTTGATAGGTGATCAAAATTTAAAGTTTTATCCCAATCAATTTTCTTAGAATTTTTACTATCAGACAATGTGTTTACACTTTCAATATTTGACACTTCATGAATAGGCAAAGCCTGAACAATAATCATACCTTTATTTAATGTTAAGGGTTTATCCTCAAGATTTAGAACTAATGCTAAACACATGTTATTTTCCTTTAAAGTTGAAACAGCCCTAGCAATCATTATAGAACTAGTTGACAAGTTAGGATTTTTCTCAAGAAGAATTATATTTCCAATAACAAAGTTATTATTAACATCATCAATTTTTATATCCACATATTTCTGAGAACCAGGAGGTATTAAAGTTTTTGTAAACACTCTTCCTAAAGGAGGTTTGCCAGTTTGTTTACTTTTAACATTTTGAACTTTAAGTACATTTGAATTTTCATTTAATGAATTATCAGGCTTCATTTCATGTTGAATGTTATATTCAAAACCATAGGGATAAGCCCTTTCAAAATTCCATTTTATACAAACATCATTATTTTTGATAGTATTTTCACCACAGTCTATCACAAAATTGAAATAATTTAAGAAATTGAAACCCAAAATAACTTCAAATGCTGGGGAGAGACATGAATTAGAAATCACAAATTGAGTTTTGTATGTTTTGTTACCTAGTACAATTTCACATTCTAAAACCTGATTTGAAGTCACAGTTGTCCCAGATAAAGTTTTTAATTCAATAGGTGGTGTTTGTAACATTTTATAACGCTTAAGAAGCTGAACCATATCTATAGATAAAAGGTTCATGGTTGCCCCAGTGTCAATCAAGGCATTGCATTTTATCTTATCAATATCAACAGAAATTATTGGTAAGTTACAGGAAGAAAACTCAGTACAAGTTTTAGGATCAGTGTGGGCTTCCGTGAAGCTAAGAGGATCCACTCTGGCTTCGCCCACAACTAGTTTAAAGAAACATTACCTTCATTTTGTTGTGTATCAATTCTTCTATCATTTGGGTTATTATTTTGCCTCACATTTTGAATTGTTTGGCTCCCATTATTAACACGCCTACCACTTGCTTGGTTTTGTCTGATAGGTTGATTTTGTCGACCATAATGGTACTGGTTTTGTCTTCTAAGGTTAAAATCTGACCTCATATTCTGATTAATTTGCCGCTGTCTATCTCTAGATTTTTGATAGCAGTTTGGTGCAATGTGACCTGGTCTAGAGCAATATGAACAAATGATGACCTGTGGTCTGAAATTTCTTTGTTGCTCAGTACCATTTTGTAAAATATCTAGTCTCGAGGTTAGAGCTTGCAATTGCTGAGTTACCAACTCAAGTGATTTAGCATAAGTCTCAGTAGTTGTTTTCAACATTTTCTCAAAATCATTATTTTGTGCATATCCTTCCACTACATTAACATTAGGAGTTAAAAGTTCCTGAGATTTTTCCACTCGAGTGGCAAACTTTACGATAAACAATTTAACTTTCACTCCTTTTTAGCATTTAACAATTAAATATTCTAATTGACATTCAGTAACTCACTTAAACTTTACAACTTAGAATTCAACAATTAATTGTCCTAATTGACTTTTAGTGAATTAATTAACTTTACAACAGTTTTCATGTGACCATATTAACCGTAGACTGATAAGAAAATAAAACGATTGTCAGACTCCAAGCGGGTTAAATTTTTAAGGACGTGTAGCTGTGAAATATTTCTCTTTAATCTCAGACTTTATGGAATGTAGTATTTCTAATCTTCACATCTGATGCCTACGTAAAACAGCTTTTTAACACGTTGGCTGCCGATCGCGCATTTTGACTCACGCCTGTGTTTCACACCTACTATCTAATTAGATGTCCTCTTCTTTACCATAGTTAAGAGATGGCAGAGAAGGAGTCATCTAATCAGATAGAATATCCGAATATCATCGTCACCCGAATATGGGTAACGCGGCAATCAACGTATTAAAGAAACTGCTATTTGACTCCATTTCTTCTTACACGAATTAATGAAATGCCTTAAATTATTATAAATTCATAAACAAATGAGCAATAATAGCTTGTGTTTTCATTTATTTTCAATGACGCTAAGAGTTAAAGAAGAAATCAAAAAGATACTTTTGTTGTCACTTTTTAAAAAATTAAGATACCATTTTGCTGAACAAAAGCTTTATCTTCCCATTTGGCAGTGCTACGTTATTTATACGATTGCTGATAAATTACCAAAAAAATTGCTTAAAACTGTGCTACAAGAAAATGCCATTTTTGATATACCATAAATATTTAACAAGGTTTTGAAGAAAATACTCTTATACCTATGGTTAAATGTGAAGATAACAATTTCCAATAAAATATATTTTGCTCGGATAGATTATATTCGATTATTATTGTTAAAGATTTTTTAACATATCTATTACCTATTTGAATAGTTGACATTTTTAAATTTCTTTTCATGAAAATCTGTAAGTTAAGATTCATAAAAATTTGCTTGGTAATTATATATATTAAAGTACATATGTAAAAAAATGTTTTTATTTCAATTAAGAAATTTCTTTCAGCTGAACTCTTTAATAAACCTTTTTTTTCCTTTTGCTGTCTATGGACAACGTAGATTATTTTTATGCGATATCCACATTATTTATTTTTTTTATAAATTTTATAAACATTATTATTTACCTAACTTTTTATATTTAGTATTAAAAATTTTTTATTAGAACTTTTTGGAGCTTAAATTAATTATGTCGTAAATCATCAAGTTTACGGTTTCGAATAATTCGATTCAAAGATATATTCAGCTTCATTTTATTTGTTCTCATTAATCTCATATTTCCTAGTACTCTGCAAAAATGCACGAATTAAGAAATTAAAGAGATGAATTTACTATTCACGAGATCAAAAAAATGTAATCAGTTCTGTGCTCTGACGAAACCAGATAAAATACGTGCTTCAAAAGAAAACGAATGAAATTCGCAAAAACTTTTTCAGCGATTCTCTATAATGTTCGCATAATTTTTTTTATTTCTGATTTCAATGAAATCGTATCTTTAAACTCAATTTCAAAATGTAAATATGCAGTTAAAAGACCATAAAAAATATTCCTGTCGGAAACTATTAAGAAAGTAAGAGATATCAGATTGCTGGTATTGAAATACAAATATGTTACCAAAATTTTACCTTAACTGAATAAATATTTTTAGAGACTTCTTTGGAACTTTCTTTTAGCGAAAGCAAATAGAAGCATATAAAATGCACTTTTCTTCAGATTAAATAAGCTGTTTGCTAAATCATGAAAGTTGAATAAAACTGCCTTACAGTTCAGTTAAGTAAATTCAATTGATAGATTTCATTTTAAAAAATTTAGTAGATCAGAACTATAAACCTTTTCAGGGGTTATTTTGTGAAAGCATTAGATTTAACGATGAGCGTCTTCTAAATTCAATAATTTTATGCATAAATAATTTTTTCAAACGGATGGTTATTCCGATTCGTAAGCAAGTAACTTCAGTATCCTATTTATTTTTTTTATCATCATTTCCACAATCTTCGAAATAATAATGTGCTTTCGCTATTTGAATAAAAGTTTTCAAAACCTTTTCCGTATTGTTTGGAGATCCTCAGATTAACCTCGGCTCTTACAACCCATTTCACCTAAAGGAAACGGGTGATAGCTCTCTGTTCCTTCTTGTTGCTTACTGTCTGTCCGCCACGAGAACTGTGGCCGCCAAAATGTCTAGATTACGTCGGTCGCTGTAGAAACAGATAATTGTAAAAAGAATACATTTTTTGTAGGTAGAAGTTCATTCAAATGTGCTACATTGGCTCATTCAGCGGCAAATGGGCTATGTATGGTAACCGAGAGGACTAATGATCAACTACTCTTTTTGCCACCGCAAACTGGAGCCAAGAATAAAATAAAACTCCGACTATGGTCGGATTCCTCCTATTCGAAATTACCCGTTTTGAAGTTGCAAGAAGGACCAATGAAGACGGACATCGTAATTATAAGCCACGATCAGATGATGACACAAACTATCGCATCTCTTCAGCAGGAAGACATCTGACTCTGGACTGCGGATTTAACGTGGCTATTGCCACATATACGGGGGGTCTTTGGCGAAACCTTTCTTTCGAACTTGGAAAACTACGATCCCGAAACCGATATTTTACCACCGAGCCACCACGACTCTCTCTCAGTAGATGTTGTAGCAGATAGGGAAGAATGGGTTGTTGTGTTGGCTGCGACATAGAGGGGTCTATTCTGGTATTCCCGGTTGGGTTTGGGGCCTCACCTTTTTCGGCCGTTTAAAATGGAAAAAATGCCGCCCCCCACCCCACCCGGAGGTACCAGAATAGACCCCAAAGGTCTAAAAGAAGATTTGGTTGTTTCGTTTCGAGTATAATGGTTTTCAAATGCCAGCAGCTTCATGTGCAGTTGTTTTGGAAATTTTTTATCGAAGGCTTTAGAGCGAAAAGCTTAAAAAGAATTTGAAGAAACAAGCTTTGCTGCTAAGTTTTATTAATAATGAAAGAGAAAATAATATATACAATTTCATGATAAAATAGACTGGTTATTAAAGTCATTTTCATCAATAAATATACTGTTCTAATCAAAAATCCATATAAGAACTTTCGTAAAATTTTCATATTTAAAGAAATGTTCAAAAACTGTGCACAAAACAATAGCATTCTTTTTGTAAAAATACAGGATAGCCGCAAAATAACGTGCGGACTCTAAAGTGAGAAAGATTTAGCAACATTCGATGTATATTTTAAAATCAAATTCGCATTTTTCACTGTACAAGAGCGATGAGTTTTTCTACCTTACACTCAGTAGATTATCTGGTAGAGAACTCAAAAGATCTCACGTAATTTTAAAACCATCCTGTATATACATAAAAATTTACAACATATCATCTTTATTACAAATGTCTCAGATTCAAAATGCTTCATGGTACATATTAACTCTGCACTAAATTGAAATCCAGAACAACATTTTCGTAAATTAGAATTTTGGCATTTCTGTCAATCCCAAATTTCAGATCATAGTACAGATTCTTAGAATTTTTAGGAATGGATATTTCATTTTCTAAGATCATTCAAACTACGCAATCATATTCCTTCTATTTCAGCTTTAAAAAACCTACAGCGTTATATATTGTATATTTTTTATAAAGCCATGATACATCTTCGCTTTTTAATAGACTTTTATTAATTAATATAACTGATAATTATTATTCATTGCTGGTAAAAATAATTAAACAGTGCCTTCAAAAGTAATAAAATGAGAAATAACTAAAATACCTATGTTTCTTTCTATGCTACAATTCTTCAATACGTTTTCCACTTCTTTCTTATGATGTAGAAAATCATTAAACGTTTGAGTAACACGCAAATAAATCAGTAAATAATGATGTGTGTGTGTTATAACAAGTAGATATCGTTAGATTCCTTCCTTTTTACACACGATATCTACTTGTGAATGGACCAAGTAATCTTGAACCACTATCTAAAGAATAAAACAACTCATAAGTCGGCAGCCCACTCTCCAAATATCACGCCCGGCTGGTGACAGATTTAATAGAAACCAGTTGCAAACACGCCAAATTTTGCTAGAGATGTGTCTTAAACCCTCTATTCCTAGATCTGAACTATCTCAATAAATAAACGAAAGCCTTTCTGAATGGCTTGGTTTTTTAGAAGTTAAGTGCATTAACAACTTTTCTTGTTATTTTCATAGTGATATTATAATTTATTATTTTTAGTGGATAAACTTCGTTTTATCTCTGATTTATGCATGCATTTAGTCGAAGTAAAGTTACATAATTTATCATATATGTATATCTGCAAATATACTCAAAATTTTAAAAAATAACATTAAAATTTTACAGATGCATTGCAGTTCTACGGATATCAAAATTTACTTGACGGGTAAATGTTTTTGTAGATTTAAATAATTCATTGTAATCTAGATTTACTCATAAAATATTACAAAACTTTAGTCAGAAAGGCAATTAGACATATACGGAACATATTCTATTAACTAAAATTACATAAATTCAATACATAAATATGCCACTCTAAAATTTATTTTATTAACAGATGAATTTCATCCTAATTTTAATTTAACTTCAGCTGATTTTGGCTTGGACAAATATGCAATACAGAAAAAAGCTTTCATTCTGAAACATCAGCTCCATTTTCAAATCGTAGTCATCACTTTATCTTCGAGGAAATGCATTCTTTCTTTAATATTTAATCAAATCTAAAGAGACTGAAATTAATTTTAACGGTGAAACAAACCTTCAGAATTAATAAATGTCATTAAAATGTTCCAGACATAAATGTTTCAATATAAAATAAAGAAGACGCGATGGGAATTGAAAAGTTCAAAAGCAAACGATAAAAGTTCAAAAGCAAGCAATAATACTAGAATTTAAAGTTGTTTGAAAAGTAACTTGTTAAATGAAATGAAAATCATTGTATATCTGTTTCTTAAGCTAAAGAGTAAGGAACAAATTAAAATACTTAACTCAATGAATTAATAAATTGGGAAAATGCTCATAAAAACTGAATTTGCTTCAAATAGATAATGTATAGAACATAGATTTTTAATTCAACTTTTGAAAACACTTATCCATAAGAAGAGATCAAAGAAACAATTATTTCTAGATCATTTCAGTGAAGTCTTATATCTTTTGAAAAGTCGGATTTTCTAGTTTTGAAAAATACTTTTGGACAGAATAGTTTCCATCTCGTGAATTTGTATAAAATAATTAAATATTAATCCATCTTTCATAATTAAATTAAATCTCAATAAAATAAATAATGCATGCAACTGTAGAACTTCAATTTAATTTCATGAAAATGCCGTCATAACTTTTATAAAATGAAATATTTCAAATTTTAAAAATAAACTATAATAATTCCCATTATATTACCAAACAATGCTCCTTAATTTAGCTTGTGTGAGACAGACAAAAAAATACATTTAAATAACAGACAGTTTTAATAATAAGCCAAAATAACCCTAGTATGATCCAGTACATCTTCATTAGATACGGTATTATCCTAAAGTACATGTCGATGAAAAAATTAGAAACTAAATTAAATAAGAAAATTGAAATTTTATGAATCCCTGCTTTAAAAAAATTACCTTTATTATAATTCGTGAAAATGCTGCCTATTATGCAACTTGTGCGCGGTGGCTTAGTGATGAGCTCTCAAGACTTAAGGGCCCCAGGTTCGAAACCCGATTCCACCAAAGATCCGCCGTTTATGTGAGTCTGGTGCACGTTGAATCTGATGTGGTGGGTCAAATGCTTTCCCGCGGGTATCTAATGCAAGTTTGTATGTCAGGGTTTTCACTCAGGTATATTTATATTTAAATTATTACAATTATTATTATTATTATAATTAAATTATTATTAAATTTTATTATTATTATTATTATTGTTATTATTATTATTATTATTATTATTATTATTATTATTATTATTATTATTATTATTATTATTATTATTATTATTAAATCTAGTTAACTTGTTTCATTTGGTTAAATATGAGTTATTAATTTAAAAGTAACGGACAATTTTCCATACCTGGATAAAATGTTGCAAACTGGGATTATATAGGTACTTCTGGTCATTTATACATGATACATCCAATAAAAATAAGCACTCCAAAAACAAGCGATACTTCAAAAACTGAATACTAAACAACTCATTTTAATTCTCCGTCCTCCATTTCTAATCAATAAAGACATTTGTTTAATCACAAAAAATACATATAATCAGAGACAAGAAAAACTTCCCTTCTGTCATCTACCTAATTAGTACGGTCATCTTAATTAGGTAGGTGAGAGAAAATGACTGCAATGTTATCCTAAAGTAAAAAAAAGTGGAAAAATCCTTTAGAAGCTGTCATTTTAAAAAGTTCCAAGTTTTTATATTTTTTAAATGTTTTAATTGAAGTAAAAACTGTGACATTCCAGGGCATTTAATTCAAATTCAGGATAAATCCGGCATAAAGAATCAAAAATCGGAGCTTTCCGGGGACTTAAATATAGTTCAACTTTTTTAATTTCTTTTATAATTTCAGCTGAAATGACAAATGAACAGTCTGGGGCATTAAAATGAATTTTGAATAAATTCGGGATATTTCTCAATCCAAAACAGAATTCTTGTATCCTTATCAAAGACTTGACGCGTAATTAATTTGACTTTTCAAATTTGAAGGTTATAATGAGAGCTGCAGAAATTTACTCCCTTCATTAAGTGAGAATGCAAGACTCTCTTACACTCACATTTCTGTTTATAGTTTGAATCAGCAAGAATAAAGTGAACAAAAGTTGAATACCATGTGATCTGAGAAAAATTTTATAACGAAAAGTGCAAGCAATATATAACTGTGTAAACCCTCTTCTTAAAACATATGATAAATGTGATCTTCCCCGAACTTCTTTAAATGACAAAAAGGTTGAAGCAACTCGGAGGCAGAAGTTTCGCATTGGTTATTATTCAACTAGAGATCCAGTGTGTAGGGGGGACTGTTGCACGTTAAATTAGCCTTAGTTTCACAAACTTCCTTTCACTTATGAAGCAGGGATTTAGTTTAGTTATATTATATTTATCGTTTTGAAGGAACGCGTGGGCTATTTTGGTACGGACCTCGTAATTTGAGCCGCGGTCGGAGGAGAAGGACGACACCTGAGCTGGCGCCCCCCTCTCCCAGCTTCCGCATCACACCCTTGGCCCCCTACGTATGATTTAGCGTGCAACACGCCCAATACAGATCATCAGTGGAATCGGGTTTCGAACCTTGAACCCTCCGACCCCAAAGCCCAGACTTTACCACTAGGCCACCGCGGCCTAGTAGTAATAATAATGAAGTTAATAATATGAAGCATGGAAATATGAATAATAATAATGAAGCATGGAAGTTTGCTTATATATGAAGCAAACTTCATATATGAGCATGGAAATAGGTAAGTTTGAATAATAATAATTAGCATGGAAGTTTGTTATAAGTAGAACAGATAAATGCTCAAAGGAAATCCTGAAAGTGACTAGTCCGAATAATGTAGTCCATCTCAAATTATCTAGAATAATCTCACTCTGAAAAAAGACAATTATCGTGGCTTAAAGAAATGAGAGAAGTTCGTAAATCCTTAAATACGTAGGGAGTTTTTATTCATTATATTTTCACAAAATAAAAAATTAAACCAATAAATCACATTCTTAATCGAATATTTGATTGCAATTCTTTATTTAAATAATGTGAGCAAATATGAAACAGTTTAAAACATTAGCTTAAATAAGTCTTAAATGCTGCCATATTTCACAACTTCAAATTGATGTTCATTGCGTTAACCGACCAAACTATAATTCATACTCTAAAACATCTTCCACGCGTTTAATTCCCGAAACTGC
The DNA here is from genome assembly GCA_013235015.1 of Araneus ventricosus. Taxonomy (NCBI): domain Eukaryota; kingdom Metazoa; phylum Arthropoda; class Arachnida; order Araneae; family Araneidae; genus Araneus; species Araneus ventricosus. The sequence goes on from BGPR01004948.1 coordinate 36,475, forward strand.
ATTTCCAGCCGATGCACTTAGGCGCAATCATTTTGGAGTTAATTGCATCCCTTTAAATGGAAAATGCTGTAAAATGAACGACCAAGATGTTATGAAATTTCACTCTGGAAGCGTAATGCGATGGCAGATTAAAAGTGTATTCTTCGTCACTTCCTTATGCAGAGGAGTTCGTCTAAGCGCATCGTGATTTACAAAAATGAATACGGAGTTCGATATTTTATGGTTATTTTTGGAATCATTAGTTATGCCGCGTGCTGTGTTTTGTTTCCAGGGCACCCGCTGAGGCCACTGACTGCCTTGATTTTAAGCGAATTTCCGCCTTCTGTTTCGTAATTTTAATTAGTAGGAAATATTGAGTTACTCGTAACTATTGCTTTAATGAAGCTGAATCTTAGTCTTCAGTGCAAACGTAATAAGAGTAACGAGGTGTAATTTTTTGAATATATCGTTAAATTGAAATGTCATCTTTGAAATTAGATTGGTTATGGCAAGTTAATTGAATTTATACGAGTTGAGTTCCAATGTATAACGTTATTAGGACATATTTTTGCGAAGATGAATCGGAGAATTGCATCTGTAGGATATATAACAATTCCCATTAGAATGGGTTTCAAAAAATCTGACATGCTTTCAATTTGCATATGCATATTGGGTTGATATGTTAAACACCAGGAATAAAATGTGAATGGAATTACGGGAAATGAATGAATCAACGATACCAGCAAACTTTAAATTGTTCAGATAATTGAAACTTTCCTTGGATATCACCAGACAGTTAGATAATAACTTAACTCTAATTAGATTAATTTGATCAAATCATGACTAATCTTGACAGTCGTAACGGTTAACGTCAAACTGAAATGTTTACAAACAATAGACGCCGTCATAGCATAACCTCAAATTTTAATTGATGTGTGTGTGTATTGCGTGTTGCGCTAGAGATATCAGATCTTAGTCGGGTCTGAAGAGACCCAGGCTTGGCTCTCGATAGTCCACCTTCCGAGATCAGTTCGAACTTGGCAGTCGTGGCAAAAGGATTAATATTTAAGAAATTATCTTCTTAGACATGTAAAGATAGATAAAAGGTTAAAATATAAAGGTTTTATACATTAATTTGTATGTGTAATCGTTTTATGTTAAATGTAAGAAATTCACCAAGAGTACCGAGAAACGTCTCGAGTTGCTGGTTCGCCCGAGTGAAAAAGACCTCGAGTGTAAAGGATTAAAACAATCAAAAATGCTTAATTCACTATGTATGAACTCATAAAATTTCCATCTGTTATTATATACGTTGATAAAAGGTTAAAATACGTAACTTCAATCGAAGACGAATGAAATTGATAAACGCTTTTTCCCTGTGTCTTCATAAAGGATAAATAAAAATTATTTGTAATTTCAATAAAATCTTATTTTCACACTCAATTTCAAAACGTAAGTATGCAATTGAGAGCTATCAAAAAATATTCCATACTGAAAATAAAAAAAGCTAAGATAGCTGGTATTGAAATACGGCCATTTTGTCTGCATTCTGCATAAAAGTAAATATTTTGATTTCTTTGAAACTTCCTTTTAGTCAAAGCAAAAAGAAAAGAGATAAAAAAAAATACATTTTTTCTCATAAAGGTTAAAAACAATTTTCAACATTTTTGTTTGAAATGTCACGAATACTAGATAAAACTCGAATTCAATTCAGTTATATTAACTCAATAAATAACATTTCAATTTAAAAAAATCGCCCTTAGTTTAGAACAGAAAACTTTTCGAGAAGTTTTTGCACAAAAATATAAGATTAAAAGATGAGCATATTCTAGATTCAATAATTTTATTCATAAAAAATTTTTTCAAAAGGCTGGTTCTTCTGAATCGTAATAAAATAATTCCTTCAGCACTGAAATTATTTGATTTAGTTGATTTATAACAGTTTCCATTTTTTTATTAGTATACTAAAAAGAAATTATTTTTTAAATTATTTTCTACTTTTGACTTTATAATATATTTCGTAATTTGTTACAATTAATATTGTGGAATCTTGAAGTCGATTTTGTCTCTAATTCTCGACCAGGTGCCGCTACATTTATGGAATAAAAATTTATTAACCCGCGAGGACGCGCGTTCCTTACATTGATTCGAGGACGCGCGTTCCTTACATTGATTCGAGGACGCGCGTTCCTTACATTGATTCGAGGACGTGCGTCGGGCTTGGTAGGCCCGAAGTCCTATTTTTTTAATAAAACGCGGAGGAAATTACATTTATTTAAATAAAACACATCTTCTGCGTTAATGTACACTGTGTAAAATATAAATAAATAATTTACAGATAAATCTCTTTTTGGGATTACATTAAAATAAAGTAGACCGATTAATGCTTGTTTATGCTTCCGAGGTATTTAGAAGTGCGCGGCTTCCCCGTCCAAAATTGCCTGCAATCGCCTGGATATAAGTATTGATGCACTCCACAATAGCTGATATTATTGTCTTATCTATAAGCATGTCCAAGAATTTTGAAGCGATGTTACAAATTCTGCTTCACCAATATTTCCGAGCAGTTTTACGGAGATATTGCGCATAATAGTTCTTATATTTTTACGGGTTCTTTTTTGCACCATTTGAGAATTCTAACTTTCTAACCATTTTCTGTTTTTCGCAGCATTTTTTAATCCCATATTTCTTCTAAATGATATGTGGATTCACAAATATCCGATTCATTGCCCTCTTTTAGAATTCGACTTACGATCACTATTTATTTACAAACAATATCTTTATTTTCTTCATTAATCGATTATTAATTATTTGATAGATCAGTTAAAAGTTTTCCAATCTTTCTTTTTCATATTTATTTTTTAAATAGCGATAAATTGTCACGATTTATCTGTTCTCCACTACAATTCTACAAAGATACGCGAGCAAGCGCATCTGGCTTCCAAGACTCGAGCATATGCTTTCTGAGATGAGAAATGGGAGGAAATTCTTGAAATTTCTGTGGTAAATGACCTTGAATGCAGCTACTGTTAATCTGGAACTTTCTCATCGAGGGGTTGATTTTCTGAGCCAAATTCTCGCAGTCTGCGGGCCTGACAGGCCCGATGCGCGTCGCCCCGGGTTAAATAATCGATTAATTGGTAATTAAGTTTTGAAAACATTAAAGTATTGTATCGTAATCTGGAATATACATGTAACAAATTTTCAAATCTCGAGCTTATCAGGAAGTAAGTGAAAACGGATTAAAAAACTCCATCTTTATAAATATACCAAGTTAAATAATTCTGTGCAATAAGTGAATAATTTATATAAATTTAATAAAAACAGTTTTAAAAAGCACTCTTTTATTAGTGTACTAAAATCTGGAGTTTTTATTTTAATTATATTTTACATTTTAGTTTTTAATTAACATTTCATTGATATAATGTTATGGAATGTTGAAATAAATTTTTCTCAATTACATTACCAGGTGACGCCACTTGTTTGGAATCGAAATTTCATTTTAAAAAGTCGATCAATTGACAATTAAGTACTTAGATTAATTAAAATACTACATTTTAATCGAGAATGTATGGGTATACAAAATTACAAAACTCTAACGTGTCAGGAAGTGAGTGAAAACTGATTACAAAATCCCGTCTTTGCAAATTAAGTAAAAATCACTATGAATAGTGCAGTTCTGGATATGCATTGCAATGAAAGCAAGTTTGCTCGCCTGCCTTGATCTTAATCTGGAGGGGTTTTTTTCCGTATAAATTTGACTTGTCATAAATTATGTTGGTATCAAACTAGAATTGTTTAAATAAAGATGATGCGTTAGATTTCATAATTAGTAAATTGAAGCTTACAGGAAAATTTTAAGCAAATTACTATAACAGTTTCGAAATAATGAATTGAAAATCAATTTATATTTGCTTGAAAATAGACTTCAGTTTTCAAAAATATCTTATAAATAAGTACATTTTTAATCTCATAAAGTTAATTGATAAGGACTTGTAAACCGTTAAACTGACGTCGGAAACAATTTACAGTTATAGCAAGTGAAATACTAATAACGTCATTTGCTTTCAATTCAGTCTATTGATTATCAGTGTTGATTTTTATAAAGGCAATTAATTACTCTTGCAGAAATTTAACATTTACTTTTACACACATATTCGGAGTATTAATGTATCTGCGAATACCCAATAATTAATTAAATAATAATAGGAAATAATTAATACTGATAACATTTAAAAAATTGGGCTTAAAGCTGAAAAGATTTTTATGACAATATTAACTTGTTTTAAGTGTAAAGCACTGGAATTATTTTTCATGACGTATTTTCGGTTTACTTAGTTAGTTAGATCAAAGCCCGTTTTGAAGCCTTATCACTGCTATTGTCGGATGGACTAAGTAATCTTGAACCGTAATCACTCCACAGAGGCTGGAAGATATTTGACTTTGACTGACTTAATCCTTAAATGCCTTACTTTGCTTTTATGTAACATACCCAAGTTTTTCTTCTAAAATATTGAGAATAAGACTGAAGCTCTGATGTCTGTTTTTGCCAATAGGATACATATTGAAACTGTGATTAAATCAATTTAAAATATATAGATAACCTGAGATATATAACCTTAACCTGAGTGCTGATGAAAAAATGAAAATAAATTGATGTTTTTCACAAAATAAAAAATATCGGCTGAATCTTTTTTGCTTTGTTTGTACGCTTGAGAATGCCATATTTTATTCTACAATATTGAAAGAAATTCTTATCCTTAAAATTCATCTGTGTTTAATATTATAGAATTTTATCAAAAACATTTTTTTTCCTCAGCTAAAGTCCAGTGTTCCTGATAGGTAAACAACTGGGGTTTTTATTTAGCTGTAAAGCCATACTTAAATTAAAATAGGATTTTAAAAAAATTCTATGTATTATTCAAGAATTGAAAGTCAAAAAACATTTTTAAATCAATTTTTTTAAAAAAATCAGGCATTTAACCCTGGAATGGCAACGTTACTTCGCAGACTTTGGAACGAAACTTGGTATATTACTAGTATACCTTTAGGGCGTTCATCCATTAAAATGCTAAAGCGCAATGGCCAGCCAATTGGGAAAAAATAACCCTCAAACTTTCAGCATAGTTTATATACCGTAAGTTTTCGCCATTGTTGAAGCGCGAATAGTATGGTCAGTTTAATACTAGCGTGCTAACTTTTTTCCCAGGGTTCGATCCCGCCTCCATTTTCTTTTTTGAAAATAATTTTAAAAATAAATATTTAATTAAATTAAAAATTTATAAACATCTTTTATTCAAATAATTAAAATATTAATAATTTTTAAGCTTTAAATAATTTTTTATTCATATGATATATGAATCGAAGTCGTCGAATCGAAGTCATAATTTAATTTTTAAACAGTGAAATAATCATAAAAATTTTAATGATGTTAAATAATAAGTTAAGTGTTGTTAAATAATAATAATATTATCATTATATGTCATTAAAATATTTGAATGATTCCGTGAAAGTAATTACAAAATTTCCGTTCTAGAGGGAAATCTTCTTTACGGAACCGGTTTTGACCGAGAATCTTCCGATCAGCAGCCGTTAATCTGTTGAATAAAGAGAAAGACCATCCAAAATCTGAAGTTTATTTCCCAATAGATCTTTAAAATAAACGTACATCATTTAATATTTATGCAATATGTCAAAATATTCTTTATTTTTAATGTTTTTATGAGATTTTCTTGTATGTAAATAAAAATTAATGAATGGAGAAAAATTTCAAAAATTTCCAAAGGAAAAATATCTTCATGAAATTCTTTTGTTACCTAATGAGAGCAACTATTATTAGTTATTGTTTAGCAACATTAAATTTGCATTTATAATTAATCTTTTTTTCTTTTTTTGTAAATAATTTTTTAAATTAATAACTTCAAATAAAATTAACAATTTATAAATATTTAATTTAAAATATTAATAATTTGTTTGAAAAATAACTGTTTATTTATATAATCCTTGAATTACAATTATAATTTAATTTTTAAACTGTTAAATAATTATAAATACATTCTTTCCAGACCAAAACCGGTTCCGCAAGTCTAAATCGGAAATTTTGTAATTACTTTAATGGAATCATTCAAAAATTTTAATAACATCTAATGATGAAATTAATTATGCTTATTATTTAACATCATTAAAGTTGTTTTTATGATTATTTAACTGTTTAATAATTAAATCATGACTATGATTCATATATCATATGAATAAAAAATATTTAATGCTTAAAAATTATTAATATTTTAATAAAAGATGTTTATAAATTTTTAATTTAATTAAATATTAATTTTAAAAATTATTTTCAAAAAAGAAAACGGAGGCGGAATTGAACCCTGGGCAAAAGATTAGTACGATACTGACCATGCTATTCGCGCTTCAAAAAGGTTACAACTTTCTGGTATATAAGCTATGCCGAAACTTTGAGGGCCATTTTCTCCCAATGGCTGGCCATTGGGAGAAAATGGCCCTTTAGCATTTAAAAGGGCTTTAGCATTTTAATTGATGAACACCCTAAATGTATACTATTAATATACCAAGTCTCATCTCAAACTGAATTTCCCAAGTCGTGTCCTCCCCTTGTCAGTTTGAATGGGAAAAGGAGTCAATCTGACTCGACCTTCGAGATAAAAGGTTACGATTGTGCTCGCTTGCGCGGTGGATCTTCGGTGATCGGGTGAAGAGTTACTGCACAATTTAACTATTAGAAATAGAAAGCAAAATTCTCATTATATTAAAGAAACACTTAACTGGAAAGCAGTTTATATTCATGGATAATATTTTTGCTTATATACTGAGTGTTAACATTATTAGGAAATAAAACCACAAAAAAGGGAAATAAACATTAAACTCTTGCTTTAATTTTTCTGATTTTAAAGATCCATGGCCGCCGAGAGCAGGAGTGGCGCCAGTGGAGGATCTGGAGAGACAGGGCCTCCTCGTCGGGGATGCTGTGCCTCCCCCCTTCGAGGCAAATTTTTGCATCCTGTTCATGCAACGGGCTATTCAACTAGTAGATAAATACAGATCTGATGAAAATTTGAGAGGGTTATCATTATTCATCTCCCCTAGCACAGCAGGTCATGCCCTTACCCCCTGTTGGAGAGATCGTGCGGAATCTAACGCCACTCCTGGCCGAGAGATGATCCGGGCCCCGGTACAAAGTGGTCGCATAAGGACTCCACGTCCACATCCTTTCGAGATATGACAGGGGACAGAGGTGTTTCTTCCGGTTACCCGGTAACATCACATATTATTGCGAAAATATGACTTCTAGCCACCGCATGTAATTTTGATTAGTTGAATGAGAAAGTGTGAATTTTACATTCAAGGAAAATAAAAGTAAAAATATAGTTGAACTCATTTTCGGGGCCTATTTGTCATGAATAAAAATAAAATACCAGGCTTGAAGATGTAATAATGGAAATCACATAATAACAGTTGTCAAAACATAAGTGTTGGCATGAAATGTTTATAACTTTCCGATGTAGCCACCATCGTTGTACAACTTGTGTCCAGCGATATGAAACTCGTAAAATATCTGAGGCATTACCAGTTCGGATGGAGCGGTCTATCGTTTTAAAAATATCTGAAACCGTCACATAGAAAAAAGAGACTAATTCTTTGACTCGTTGGAGCTGGGAGTTGCTTTACCAGGATATATGCCCATGTGATTATGATTTGATTCGAAAGAAGAAGGAATCACTTCGTGGCATTCGCTCCCGCATAGTTACAGAGATTGTTAAAGCGAGAGATTGCTCCATCCGAATCATCAATAGAACTGACACTGCTTCAGCTATTTTACGACTTTAACATCGCTGGAAAGTTGTGCACAACGCTTGTTGCTACATAGAAGGACTGTATGAGTCTCAAGATAATACCGGTTTTGTATCGGCTGTTATTATACGGTTGCACTATTAAATTTCCAAACCTTGTACTCTTGGAAATAAGAAGATATATTTTCCTAAACCCGGGTCGCAGACCCCCTGAGACCGGGGCCCAGAGATATTGTCATTCCTTCCTCCTCTCTTGGTGGAGGCTGTAAAGATCTATTTAAATGCAAAATAAAACAAATTCAAGGGAAATTTCTGATTCTATACGAAAAGAGCAATTTTTAATTATCATTTAATTTTCAATAAAAAGGGTCAATGACAATACAGAGTCTGTAACAATTTCCTTATACAGAAAAAATTATATTCAAATGAAGAAAGCTAGGTTTGTGTAAGTAATGTTTACCTATAGAATGGGACCCTGCCCTGACACGTGAGACTGATTTCAGCACCCCCTCCAACGGCAAATTTTAGTGATTTTGACAGGCGACAAAAAAAGGTAAATAGAAAAATTTTAGATGGTCATCGATTAATAATAAACTGATCATCTACATACATATTTAAACATACATAATAAATTTTTTTTATCCACTGACTGATAACGGTCTCTTTTTGTTTGTAAAACTACATAACAGTCGTCTGTTGATGTGGAATTTTTGCAAACTTTCTTAAACTAATATACTAGTATCAGTAATTCGAAAGTCTCTCCATTTTCAGGACACCAAGCTTATGTGACAACAAGTTTGTCCTTACAGTCCTACTGTAACTTAGAAATCCTTCTTCGTCACATAAAGACATCGAAAATGTATTTTTCTATACATGTTAAACAGTTAAAATTAATTTTGTCATGCAATGAAGACTTTTAATACCATTCTTCATGCGTATTTTGCACATCATAATGCTCACAACGCTAAAACAGGTAACCAGATAAAGCGCTTTCACGTAATACCTCAAGTGTTTGTTATTAAAATTTGCATACATACCACTTTCGCAAATTAATCAGCTATACGTTACTAAATGTTGACCATTCTTGAGTGTTGCGCGCTAACGTGTATTCTGAAGAACCCGTAAGCATTCTTACTGAAAACGTTTTATCAACATTTCATACCAAACTAAAATCGCAAATATACTTGTTTTAAAGAATAATTGTTTCTTTATATATAAATTTAATAAAAAAGTGAAACTGATTTTAAAACTATGCACATAACATGAAGTATTTGGTACTTTCTCTTTGGCACTACTCCAATTTAAAATACATTCTACTTAGCATATGAATTTATTCACCATGAATAGTCGGCGTTAGTGAATGCAATTAAGTTTGTTTTAACCATTCATGCAATGGATAATTAGCTACTAGGTTACGGCTCCCTCTGCTAGCGAAGCCGTAGGATGTTTTTAAGTTAAAAAATCTGCCCTGTGCCCATTTCAGATTCGCAGGCAACCGCGAGCACAATTTCTGCAACTTCACTTGAGTATTTAAAAAACACAGATTCCTTACATTCAATGAGCTAGCGTAGCTAGTAGGTTCCGACTCCCGCTGCTAGCGAAGCCATAGGATGTTTTTTTAAGTTAAAAAATCTGCCCGGTGCCCACTTTAGATGGCACAGGCATCGCGATTGCGTTTGAAATTCTACATTTGAAACAGGAGATAGTGTAAAGACAACCTACAAATACTTTGATTCCGAAAAGATTTAACTTTTAGCGACTATAACCTTTAACTATATTAAATAATACATTTTGCTTAATTAATCACATTTAACAATTAAGTTTGGTCAATGAGATCACATGTCAATGTAATTAATCACATTGACCAAGCTTCATTGGTAACTATGCATAATAACCGGTTAATGTGGTAAATTCTCATAAATTATCCCCTTTAACCTTACTTGGTTATTATGCATTATCGCCGGTTATCCACATTAGCCGTAACATATATACAAATTTGGCTTCGGGAAGGGTTGGCAACATAATCCATGGATAACACGATATGCAAATCCCCAATCCCTCAAGTCATTATAATTGTTGGATTTCCATATTGCATTGTCTCTTTCATCTCTGTTCTCTTTTTTCTAGTTTTCATCTAGTTTATTTCCTATTCTTCTAAATGATACAAAAAATTGTAAGACTCACATATACGCTTTATTCAAATCAACAAAAACACGTCCTTCTTTCTTCCTGATGCAAAAGAGGCAGGCTGGTGATAGAGTGGATGAATCGGATGATCGTAGGTTTCTAAGACGATATCAAACTGGAGTCCCGATTCAGTGCACCTTACATGTCGACCCTGTGCATGTGATATTAGACGTCTTGATTGAAATCTCTTCATGCACATCTGATGTGGATAGTTGGAAACTGGGAACGAAAATCATCATCTGAACATGATGCATAGATGCGGTGTCGAAAAGTGTACAAAAAATAAATTAACAAATAAATGAATGTTTCATGTCTAAGATTAATCCTACTTCAGCAATAATTTTTAAAAGTATAGTCTTCCCATCAATCCATGAAAAAGGACTGTATATTAAAATTCTATATAAATTTTATACATAGAATTAAGAATATAACATTTTATTACAAGCTACTGCCCAACAGCAATATAACCATCAAATAAAACCTTTTCTCTTTGTTTGGAAAAGCACTGTCACATTGATTTTAACAAAAACATCGTTTCACATTGGCATATTTCTAATTTCTGAACAATAATAAACACGTCAACTAGCATGACTGCGAGTAATGGCTGTTAGTTCTGATTGCAAATTAATCTCTCCTTCAGGATTAAGGAAAAAAGAAACCGACGCGAATTAAACTAATATGGATCAATAAAATGACACTATGTCGTTTTATTACTTCCTTAGTATCTTCCAAACCAATTTTCAATGTCTGATGAGACCTAAATTAGTTGAAGCTTTAGTGCGGGAAGTTTTCTTTATCACTATCGGAAGTAGGTTATATTATTTGCTTAGGCAAATCCAATTTATAGAATGGAGTGACTATTTTAGCTGAAAAAAGCATTTTAAAAGCCATTATTAGCATAATGTATTGCCTGAGTTATCATAATTGATTTATCTAATGTTGGGAAACTGCTGGAAATTTTCGATTCGTTGGAATTATCACCGTTATCGAATCACAAATATTTCTAAAACTGAAAAATAAATAATAAGAATAAAAATACTTTTAAAATATGCTTTTCTAAGTGTATTAGAAAGCAGAAAATAATAAATTTGTCAAAAAGATGGCGATCAAAACAAAATTGTAAAATTTGAGGTGTGTGTGTGTGTGTGTGTGTATTTAATATTTTTTGGTTATGGGGGCTGAAAAATTTTTATTTTATTATTTTAATCTTTAATGAATGGTTATGGTTTACTTTCTCATGACATCCATTTTGAAGTTATTTCTGTATAGTATTATTTTCAGTGCCTCATGATTTTATGATTTTGTTCTGACATCCATATTTATGATTTTAAAAAAATATTTGCTACTTTTTTAGCGTACAAATAAAATCATGATTCTAAAAACTTTTCTATCTTAATCATTTGTTTTACTTCTTAGTTTTAATAAAATTTAAAAGTTATTATTATAAATATTATGGGATCTAGTAATCAATTTTTTCATATTTCTTCCAGATGGCACCACTTATATGGAATCAAAATTTCATTAATATTAATCTGTTAACGGGTAATAAGGTAATGATGCAGTAAAATACTATTTTGTCGTCGTGAACACATGAAGTACACCAGGAAGTGAATGAAAAGTCGATTAAAAAATCCTATCTTTCCAAACATGAAAAAGTGAAATTAAATAAAAACTCCTGATAATTAGAAACCTTAAAGCATCTAACCGATTGCTTTATTCAAAATGGTACCTCGAAATGCTCTTAGTTTCTAAATAAAAGTTTAACGAACCTACCAAAGAAAAATTCGGAAGAAAATCATAATTATACAGCTAAATCAATTCTCTGTAATGCATAGCAAAGGCATAAATAAGTCTTAATTATATTCGCGCAGAAGTTCTTTACAAGATTTGCGAAACTGAAGCATCAAAGGAAATAAATAACTTTAAAGGCAATATTAATTTCTAATGCATGTAAAACGTGGGTTTCGAGATGTATTGAAAATTGCATTTTCTGAAATTGCTGCATTCCTTCTCATGTATTATGAATTGAACGACTCTATATACATTTCCTGCAGTTTCCATTTTAAGGAACAAGTTCATAAAAATTGTTTTTGGAAATTATTACATTTCATTTTAAATACTGCTCCTCGTACATTATAAATTCAACTATTCTTTGTCCATTATCTACTTTTCCATTTCTAGAAACCAATTTACATTCCAAAAATTTGCTGCAATCTCTCGAGATTATAAACTAAATTACGTTGCAATTTTTATTAGTCTAGACTTATTGCATTGTTTCAACTAGAAAACGATTTACCGTTTTGAAAGTAAAATGCTGTCATATTTCACCGCCTACATTTTAATAGTAAAATTCCCTATTTCTTGTCTGAATAATTTAGAACAATGGTTACTTGGTTTCTATTCTGTCAGGCACGACTAAATAATTCAAATCTTAAGTCTCGAAAAGATATTTAATTTCACTTTCAGATGCCTGTATTGATGTATGTCAAATCAGTACCAACAGTAAACTAATTGGTTGAGACACATCATGGTTTCGAACAAAGAAGGTTTTAGGCTTTATCCTCTGTCTCCTCAAACCATTATTCAAAAATAAGTAGACCGTTGCACTTTTACGAATTTCCGCTTTCGCCCGGCTGGATTCTGGAAGTTTTCATGGTATTTCCCAAAGCGGAACGCAAACGTGGGCCTGTTTCCCCTGAAAGGTTCTCCAGGACGGCAACTCCGCTGTGTCATAGAACTAAGACAGAATTCTACTTCAGGTGATACATAATTGTTCCAAGGTTGTTTCGATTGATAGACAATGAGCAACAGAATTCTTTATCATTCATGGGTCTGGTAGATATTCGTCCTAGAGGGATTATAACTACCAAATTTGTTAAATCAATCAAATCCTTATATATTGGCTTCAAATTAGTTATGAGAAAAATATTTAATTTGTATCTCCTGAGTCGCAAGATACTTACTTGGGATAATATAAGGGTTTATTCATTAAACTTAAAAATAAAGTTTATGATAAGTATGTGAGGAAAGATAACAGAAACTTCTCATTTTTCAAACTTCATAGCTTATACTCAAAACAAAATCAAGTGTTATTTATTTGTGTCGATTCACGTGACATCAGGGTCATAGGACAAAAGTAGTTGCCCATGTCATCTAACAACATATTGTCATCCAGTGCTGTGATATTACCACCTTTATTCTCATGCCACTTGCGCAATGGATTTCAAAATTACAATGGAATGCACATTCGGCGAGTATTACGCGGATATAGATTGGTCCGCGAAAGACAATCATTGGATTATGCAAATTGTGCTTCATTCAGTTCAGAGGAAGGCCTTTTAAATACGCTTCATCACGATCTACGGTCAAATTTTCATTCATTACAAGCTGCTTCAGTTAGTTGTCAGCTTACTTTTCTAGCAGAGATAATCTCAACATTTATTGTAGTCAATTCAAATGAAGTAGGAATCGCGTCTCAGTACGTGTCATCTCATTGCGCTATTAGCTTGATAATGCTTATAGGCTGGATACTATCTGTAAATTGCGTGATGCGCCATGCGCTCAAAAACGCTCTACTGGGCAGACAGTGGGACGCAGATCTACCAATTTTGGTACATAGGTGCTTCTTGGGCAATAAGTTCTCATTAAGAAAGGGTTTTTCAAAGTTTCAATTAGATTTTTTAATTAAAAATTAATCATAATGTTAACGTTTGTCCTTTAATAACAACGAAGTATATAACTTCACAAGAATTATTTTGACACCATTTGGTAATTCAAAAAATTAGCTTTTAAGTTATATCAATTTGATTTTCTTACAGTTTTTCTAATTTTAATAATTATTTTAAGAATATTTTAGGAATATATTTTGCAAAAATCCATTGTTTTAATAACTGTGTTTATACCCACGTACATTGCGACGATATTAAATACATTTTTTGTGGGTGCACGCTCAGCACTATAATTAAGAGTAAATTTTTTTGAAATAAAACAAACGCATCAAGCTTAAAAAAATATAATGCTACTATTTTATCATGTTTCGGACTAGAGGTTCCAATCTCTCTCTGTTTTTTTCTTTTTTTGTATTGTGCCGTGATGTAATTCTACGAGTAAAAATTGTAAACAGCATATCACTTAATCTATCAGCACGGTGTCTTTTGTGCGTTGTAAAATCACACCTTTTTTCTCCAGTGCGTGCTAGATTCGAAAGTTAAACTGGTGCGGCGCACTTGCCATGTGTTGAGCAAACGTGAGTTAGCCCCACTAAATATTAGATTTATTACCAAGTTAACATTATACAAGTATCTGCGCTCAATCTAGGGACTAAAACTCGTGTGTATTTGGAGGAATAGTTAAATTCAAAAAATATGCTTATTTCATTTACTCTGATAATGAATGCACAACTAAATAATTTAAGTTGAGAGTAACCAAATTTTGTATTATATTAAGGTTGGTAGAAGATGATAATTTCCCATCCACTCATTCAAATGAGCGAGATGTCAAGACGATATCTGCGTTCTGTTATTGGTTGAAAGAATGTTTGGTATGCAAATGTACAATAAATTAAGATTGATTAAATTGATCACAATTTACTTGGTCATATCCCACTGTTTTTCAGTGTAATTATTTTTTTTGTTGGTGCTGTTAGTCTCTAGTGCATCCACACTCGAATTCCGACGCATCGACTAATAAAACCGTACTACTTTAAGATTCTTGTGCTTGTTCTCCTATTTGTGCTCATGCACTTACAAATTTAAAGTTGTGTTTTCTCCGAAAGTTTGAACTTTAATTCGAAAGCACACATACATCCAACAACGTGCTAGATAAGGTGGAACTGGCTCATAAAAGCGACAGAACATTGTGTTTACAGGGTATGTTCTTAAATTGTTACATTTACTTGGTCATATCCCACTGTTTTTAGTGTAATTATTTTTTGTTGGTGCTGTTAGTCTCTAGTGCCTCCACACTCGAATTCCGACGCATCGACTAATAAAACCGGAATAATAAAACCGTTGTTAGGTGGCTTAGCTCAGAGAATTCAAATGCCGTTTTCCAATTCCTGACACCCTTCCAAGAAATGTATTTACGGAATGGTTCAGCCATTGAAAACTACAGGATCCTTCCTTCCCCGGGAAGGACGAGGCGGGGGAGACATTATATAAGTGATACAGAAAATAGCATTTTGCCCTATTTTGTAGCTGCTCTCACGCTACTGTACGAACGGTCAGTTAACAAACCAACCTTCCAGAAACGACAGCGTGGACAATACTTCAATATAATAACTGAAATTCACACAGGTTTCGTTAACTCCATGGACATCTACAATCAAATCTTGACTGACGTCTAAAGTTTTGACATTGGGTCTTATTTTTTGCAAAAGATTTATTTTCTGAGCATGTCAATTGGACAGACGAATGTAGCTTTACTCGAGATAAAAGCATCAATCACTAAAATGATCACTTTAGAAAGATACAAATCCAATTTTTGTACCTGAAATTCTCCCTTAGTAATGTGCGGTTCGTGATTTTCAGAAACTTGCTGTTTGGCCTCTTTCTGTTCAGTAGTACGTTGAATTCTGACCGAATTATTCAGTTAGTTTTAATGCCATTATGTCTTAACTAATGGAATAATTGTCTCTGGTAGTACTTTCACATATGTAATTGCAATTAGATAGTGCTCCACCTCAACACGTATTAGCTGCAAGACGTTGTATGGATGGGGAATTACCTGACAGGTAGAATGGCTTAAAAGAACCCGTTAGAACCTCACTTGAAGCCTCTTGATATTTAATAATGGGGTCACTTACGTCCATTTGTTTATATTCCACGTTCTGTAAACCTACCAGATCTTAACCGATGGAATCCAACCTGCCTTGATGTCACAAGTAATGAATTAGATCGTGTATATGCATATAGCATTAGAAGAGCGGAATAATGTATAGATTTCGAATGTGCATATTTTTAGCAAGTTTTAAAATTTTTAAATTAATGTATTATTTGGCCATTTTTTTCAAGTAAATAAGAGTTAATAAATACATTATTGCTTTCTGGCTCCATTTTTTGAAGATCCTGGTATATGTATTATTCTTGAATTGTAAATCGCATTAGCCAACAAAACACCAGAATGAGGTATGAATTATTGATCTAATCTATAAATATTCCTTTTAATATCTCTCTCGACATTTTGCAGACAGAAAAATGAAACGTTATTTGCTTATATATTAGTGTAAGAGACGAATTTTACTTACTGGCACCTTTATACTAAAGATGCCGTATAAATATTTAATTATCTACTTATTATAAAACTCCACAATAGCCAAAGAGTTTTCATGCAATTGGCTCAGCTTGTTTAATGAAACTTTGTAATTTGAAGTATATGCCTTGTGGGACTTATAATGGAAATAAAATATTGTTCCACACTTTCCAAACACCTTTAGATTTTCTATTAGCATGGATGTCATGTAGTCTGGTTTCGGTACACTTTTAGAATATTTAGCCTAGAAACAATTTTCAAATACTATAGGGAATAAACTTTTTAATTGCTATCCTCTTGTATGATTACAGTATAAGTACTTTACAATTAAAATTAAAATTCTTGTGGAAGTCTGTCGATAAAGTCATATTTTGTAAACGAGCAATTCTCTGTTCTCGACGATATTAAACAAACTTCTATCTCTATTCTCTCTATCTATGTCTTTATAAGTCTCTCTTCTCAAAACACTCTGCTGAACGGAAGGATTATGCTTGCCTTTTCATGAAAATAGTTGATAGTACTTTTGAGATACTAAACAAAGTATCAACCAAAAGATGTCCAATGATTAGTCATCATGGTGGATGAAACTCTCGGAAGAAACTGGAAGAGGTCCGATCGGTACATCTTAAGGAATACCAAAAACGGTGGAAAATGTCCGGTGCATAGGAATGCTTTTTAGGAATGAATAATAAATTATTTTCTATCAAAAGTTCTATTTAATGCGGTTTCAAAAATCATGTTCTAAAAATGCATTATACATGACAAACTAGGTCATGACACAAAGATTTTAGTTCCCGAGAATAGGCCGATGGGCTGTATTTTAGGGCGGTGAGAAAGAAGTTTTGTTGTCAAAATTCGAATTGGCTTGTCTTCGGAATTCTATTTTATAAACACAGTTATTAAAGAAAATAATCTCGTAATTTTCATTCATTTGATTTTAGGAATGATATTTCATATGTAGAGGTTCGTGTTTGCTCAACTCCAATGAAATTCTTCAATAAATTTTACTAGCTCATAAAGGTAAATTTTTTTTATGATACTCTGTGTTGGCGTTCTTGTCTTTCCTTCTTAGAAAGCAACTGTTGGGGATGATTCTGTTGACTGCCTGCAAATTGCTGTCTTTTCCCAAATTTAAAAATTTCGAGGAAGAAATAAAGTCTGCCATGTTTCTTATTCAGGGCTGAGCTTGAACATGCTCTAGAAGAGGTGGAAAGACTAGATTCTATCTGATATACGTGGTAGGACGTTTCCATAACCTCGGCATTCTTCTTCGAAGATTCTGCAAATTATTAAGCATATTAATGGCAAAATATCATTTCTATTAAAAAAAATTGTTAACGATGAAATAAAACTTCACAATCGCCATCAAATTTGGTTATGATGCAGATATTGCAACAACATATACAATTATGTTGTACAAAGAATGCCAACCGCAACATCAATGGCATAATTCGTTCCCAGCACGTGTATGATTAAAGTTAGCTTACAGTGCAATTCTAAAAATGAACATTCGTGCTGAAATTGATTCCAGTATCTTACATGAGTCTTGGTATATACATTTTGCATTCATATTTTTTGTTCGAACAGAAATTCTTTCCCTATATATATATACTTACACGAGAGTAGTTAAAGATTTTCATCTCATTTTTAAAAATAAAATCTATCAATATTCTTATCTATTAAGTATCTAGATACCTAAGAAGGCTATGTCCTTCGCCAATCATATAATTAATATTGATTTATTTATGCGAACCAGCACTGCCATGGCAATGTGGAAATGTTGTATTTTCTGTGTACTAATTATTCAAGTCCATAATTCAATTTGTATCCACAAGCCAGCAAGAGCAGTTAGAAGTCCGATGTTATTTTAAACGCAGTTAATGAACTTTGAGATCTGTATTCTCAAAACTGAATCTCGAGGTCTTGGTTCCTTTTGACTCTGAACCCCCATATGACTTTGAGGTTTGATGAAAGAATGTAATTGATTTGAGTATCATGACAACAATAAAATGTAGGAGAGAGTCACCGAATTCACACCACCTAGACATTTTTTTCATTTACAGTGACAGACAAGTAATTTTAATGAAAAACTAGTAGAAGTTTTTGAAGATGTTTATCTTCCAAACAATACAATTAATTTTTTATGATATATACTTTATAATACGAAAAAAATAGCTTGAAAAGTGTCATCAGCCCAGTCAAGAAAACCGAATGTTCAAATTGCACCACCGTTTTCTTTAAGCACAAATAAAGCAAAAATATTTTTTATTCTTAAACTCACACCAGCACACAATGCATGAACCAAGGTATGACATTTTTTGCAATGTATCATTTCCTATTCTTCCTTTATTTCTTCACAAATAATACAGAACAACATAACATTAGTTTTTGCTCTTTATAAACCGACAGCTGATTTCTTTAGAGTCCTTTTATTGCTTTATTACCCTGACTTGTTCCATTTCCAGTTTATGAGAATTACTACTAGTGATAACTGCTTTCGGAGCTGTTCCTGTAGTTCAGGATAATAACCTAATTGATTTAAATATCTCAATTTAGGCAAATGTTTGTGTTCCAATTTGGACAACTTTTGGATAACAACAACAAAAATTCCTATAACTTTATTTTTAAACTATTTTAGTAAAATTATTGCAATAAATTGTAACTAAAGAAATTTCCTGTCTGAGGATATAATAAGACATTTTCCTGCTTACTTTAAAACAGCGTAGGGTTTTTTGTGTTTTGTAAAAATAATTAATCGATGATACCAAATCTAAACACTTGTTCTCTAACTGTAACCACGTAACGCTTTCTCATAAAAATTATTTCATATACCATATTTACATAGATACAACATAATTCGCCTATTTTACAGCATAAATATTTAATTGAATTTAAGTTATGATCCCGTCCAATCTAATCGCTTACCAAAATTCGGTGATTCTCCTTACATTGTTGCAAATCACTCTAAAAATCTCTTTTTAACAGTTTTATTTAATTAAGGTATAATTCAAAATTATAAGGTATAATTCAAAATTATAAGGTATAATTTAAAATTCAATTCATTATTATTTATAATTCAAAATATAATTTTAAGTTGATGAGAAAATCTTTGTCATGCGGATTTTAGTTCGGAAAGCTAGTGTAGGAAAGCGCCAAAATATTGCTTAATTTTACTAAATTAAAATTTTGAAAACATTTCTCCTATGCACATATTTTCACTTTCCAAAATATATTTAGGCATATTTGTTAGCTCTATGATCCGCTCTACACAGCTCAACAGACAGGTAAAAACACACATTTACTTATATTTTTAGTAGAAATAACGAAGAACTTTTTTAAAAGAGAAAATATTTGACATAATAAATTACACACCTTTATTAATTAAAGTAATTGAAGAACGTATTTTTAACAATCTTTAAAAAATTGAAATTTTTATATAATTACGTTACATGTAAAAATATTTTATAGATATGACACTGTATTATCAGAGGCGCAAACCCTTTTAATGAGAGAAATATGTGCTGTAAAATTTCAGTGATATACAGAACAGAACGCCGTCCCTTACCCCCGTACCCGTGACCAGACCGGTCACTGAACGGTTTGATGGGCAAGACACGGGAATTTTATTTAAGAAAAAGAAAAACAAACTAAACAAAAAAAGGAAATATATACACTATGTACAGCACAGGCATTTTCACTTTTACACTATTAGTTCGTAATAGTCTTCTTTTCTTTTGATGTTGAAAAACCTTTCTTTTGAAGGAGGAATGTCCGGTAATTGAGCTACTTAGTTCAGCTGTTTCAAAAAAATGTGACAAAAATGAAAGAATACGTCAGGTTATTTTGGTAATAGAACATGGGTTAGGAAATGCAAGGTGGATTGGATGCAGAGGGGGGGTCTTTGTAAGTGAATTAAGTAAACGAAAAGGATACACCAGATGAAATGTTCGAAACAGATTGGATAGAATATAAATTTACAATAGGAAAACAACTCAGTTGCTTGAAAAACAACATTACATGTCGTATGCGGCAAGCCATATACGATAATGGCAAGTAAGACGCAGTATCAACAGTAAGCCTTTGGAATGCTAAGAGTAAGTATTTCAAAGAATTTTCCGTTTGAGACGATACGCTCTTCGCATGTTACTATTCATGAAACTGGGTTATTGCGCTATTGTAAATTTATATTCCTTTCAATCTGTTTTGAACATTTCATCTGGTGTAAACATTTCTTTCACTTAATTCACTGACAAACAGCCTCCTGTAGAGAATCCGCTTTGCATTTTCAGACTTCACGCTCTATAACGAAAATGACTTGTTGGCAAAGATTTTTTTTATGTTAAGAATTTTGTTATGTTTTTGTATATGTTACGGTCAATGTGAGTAATCGGTTCTCTACAAGACAGACCGCTGGACCTAGAGCTACGAAATTAGGCACAAACATACCTTGGAGGATGGGAATGTGCACCTCGGAACCGTTTCTTAGAAATTTTAATTAGAATTTTAATAAATTAAGCAGTAAGCGAAATTTTAGCTTTTTTCCTTAATAACTTCTGAAGATAATGCAGCACGAAAATCATTTCCATACCATATGAAAGTATAAACAATTACCTTTTCAATGATATCAATTCAATTTCCGTACAATTTTTTCTCTAATTTTAATAAATTTTTAAACATGTTTTTAAGCATAATTTACAATACTTTTCATTGTTGCAATAAAATTCAAATCGTTTTCATTGCTTGAACAAATATTTATTTGCGTGTTTTCCATTGTTGGAAGCTAAGGTTTCTCTATCTTAATGTTTAATGCTATGTTTTAATTCTTTTTATCAGTATGTTTTGATAGAGTTAACATCTTGCCGGACGTGAAATGAACAACGCCATTTTAATATTTAAATTAAATGCTATTCTGCAAAAAGAATAAGAAAGCAAAGTTTGCGTCGACAGAGCTGCAATTAGATGTAACATGTCGCGGACAGCTATTTGACTCCATTTGGGACGTTCATCTAGACAATGAACGAAACAGGCGCACGACCACTAAAAGAGCATGAAGTTAGATGTCTCTCACAATTCAAAATTTTAAATGACTTTTTTAAGGAAAGCGTGAATAATGCAAGATTCATTTGAAACCATATTCCTGACGAAAATGCTGGTAACCGAAGGGCAGATAGTAAATTATAAATTATTTATCACATTGACCGTAACATATATATTTCTACTGATAACAAAGGCGAGTGTGTGTGTATTTCCGCTATAATGAACAAACCGCTGGACCGAGGGCTACGAAATTTGGCACAGACAATTTGGCACTAGCACATTTGGTAGGTGAAAATATGCACTTCGGAACGAATTTTTCGAAATTTTAATTAGCATTTTAATTAATAAAAAATGAAACGAAATTTTAGGTTTTTCTTTGCAAACTTCCGGAAATATCATCACAATAAACTATATTCATATCATCTTAAAATAAAAAAAAAAATGTCTCTTGAATGTCAGCAATCTTGTTATTCCTGAATTTTGACAAATTTTTAAATATATTTTTATGCATAATTACAATAATGCTTTTCATTGTTGCAATGAAATTCAAACCGTCTCCATTGTTCATACAAGAATTAAATTGCTTCGTTCTCTTCTATTGTTGAAAACTTAGGAATAAAGATTATGCTTATTTTTTTATATTTTTTTGTTATTGTCAGTTTGGATTTTAAGGCGCAAGTGGGAAAATATTGCACAAGTCCAATTCAAGTGCAAATCGTAGTTAAACTTGGATTTGACTTGATAATGAGAAGCAAAGAATATTTGCAATTATAGAATATTGACTTTTCTATTTGCAGTGAAAACTGTCGGTAAAGATATTGTAGGAATATTAAAAATACAGTGGAACCTCGTGAATCCGAACCCCTTGAATCAGAAATTTCAGACGCCGCGATGTCCTAGATTCAAAGTTCTAACATACTAAAAGTGAATTTCAAGAAACAAGTGGTCAATCCAAATTGCTAAATGCGAATCAAAAGGTTAGTGCCTACCAGAAGTCAGAGGCAACAAACATCTGACCTCATTCCAATCGCAGGCCCTCCTCGACCCCCCTACTTTAACAGACTCCAGTTTCTGGTCCCCTTCCCCCGATTGCCCTCTTATCTTACATACATAACATAGAGGGTCATTTTCTAAGAAAAAGAATCGGGATTGTATTGTACCAGATTCTTAAAGAGGCAAAGTTATGGTTAAAAGCAGGTGAGTCTAAAAAGTGATCATCGCTGCAGGCAGGTTTTAAATAAATATCAATTCCGCCGGTACTAAAAAAATATCGTTATAAGCAACTTTATTGTTATAAACAGTATCTTGTACATAGGTTTCACTGTATACTTATGTACAGAGAGAGGGGGGATATTAACACTCATTTATACAATTTCTAAAAACTAAACAAAAAATATTGAGAAACGTATCTAGAATATTATTTCAAAATGTTTTAAAAGATTCAAGAATTCAGTCGAAACAGCAATTTAAAATTTTGAGATGATGTTCAAGACAAAAAAAAATAAATCTCAATTGTGCATTGATTCAAAGACTCACGTCAATTTGTTATTAAAAGAAACATCTCAGCTTTGTAACGATGTTCAGATAGTTTACGGTATTTATACTGAAAGATTTTACAAAGAATCACTTTCAGAAAATAGCCAATCTGGCACGAAGAAGCATCACTAATTTTAGTCCTTATAGATAAGAGCCACCTTATTTACTATTTTCCTAAACGGGAATAATGGTTGAATCTTATCGCAATTAAATCCATTATGTATTTATTTACTTGATATTTCCATCAAAAAGTCTTTTCAAACTTTGACACTTTCGACGCGACTTTTGTATGATTAAAATTTAACCAGGAAAAGATGTTTAATTTAATGTTGACAAACTAAAAAAAATGAATACTATGAGTTTAAAGTTTTGCACTTTTCACATTTCCTGGAAATCTCATGTGGCAATATGTCCCAATCGTCTAGTCGACTGGGACCACTCCAGTAAAACATATGTAAAATTCTCTTTCCTACAAAAAGATTAGCATACCAAGGAAACATCTTTACAACTTCGTTAAAATAATCTTGTTAAGAAGACAAGAAAAAATGTCATGCAATCTGAGAAAGTTTACAAGATTCTTTCATCATACTGTATTTCCCTAATTCCTTAAGAACACTGAAAATATGAAAAACCATGTAAAAGTGGGATTTATTTACCAACAAGGAATGAAGTCTAATCTCCTGGACGTATATGCCCATTAGGGCTGAAAGGGTTCAATTGGGATTTTAATCAAGGCAGCGTTATTTTAGTGTACACTAAATTTGAACCTCCCTAACGGAACCACGCCAAAACTTAAATATCAGTGTCATCTAACGGCAAATTTCCTTACGTTGTGCGGTAAGTTGTGTAAAATGCACAGTTCAGCACTCAGTTTGCGCAGTGTAACTCGCGTTTTATGTGTGCCAGTGTATTTGTAAAAAGTTAAGTACAATCATTTAGCGTAACAAATATAATTCATAACATACTTAATAACCTAGTCTTCTTTGTTTATAAATCTCACTTTAACTTAGCGAAATAAAATAAGAAAACACAAATTTCATAACAAAATTGTGAAAGAATATTAACAAATAAACAGAATTTTCTTTCATTAGCTTCTAAAAACGGAAGGAAAATAAACGATTGAAAATTTGTAAAATAATGTAAATGGTTTCAATTTTATTGCAATATAGTAAAGTATTTTTGCAAATTTTGCATAAATCATGTTTGAAAAATTGTTAAAATAAGACAAAAAATTGTACGATAACTATTTAAGTATCATTAAAAACACATTTTATCTGATTTTAAGTTGGTGTGAATATCATTTTTCTTCAATAAAATTTTGGAAATTTACGTCAAAATTTAACTTAAATGTTAATAAATTTAATTTCTAATTCAAATTACAAAACACAAACTTATAAGCGCATATTTCCACCCTCCAAACTATGTTTGAGCTGAATTTGGTCCAACAATCTGCCCTGTAGAGAGATAATAACTGATTGATAACTACTGCCATTCGAAGAATCATGCACTCTACAAGTCTAAAAAAGTGTTCCGGAACTATAGCTGGTTTAGTATTTTCCCTTAAATGCAGGACGCTGACGGTAGATATCATGATTGTAAATACTTTGTCCGAGTATTGAAAAGGTGTTCAATGTTATTTAATTTCAGGCTTCCCAACAGGTATTTCAACTTTGATCAGAAAAAACAATACGAAAGAAAGGATCTCAAACATTGTCAAGAGAAAACACAGAAGGCTCATTGACTTACCATGAACTTTAAGCAATTTAATATCGTATGTCTTTGTGAGTTTTTTTCTCATTCATGATACTGTGAAACAAGAAAATCCGTTTAGTTTTCTTTTTAATTTAATGGCCTATGCAGCGAGCAACTGATATTTGACTAGAAACGATGTTTCCGAAATGACGACTACTACCCATCACTTCATTATTAATATCGACTTATGAGAGTTCCTTATTAATAGAGAAAAGATTACACTTCCAGCTCTATACATCTATGTGCAAAAATGAAGATACTGCACTTCGATATTCACGTAAAAATGTTTTGCTATAGTTAAACTGGCGCTTCAGCATAATGCTAATACGAAAAACAGTACATCAAAAATTTCCGCGGTGGTCCATACATATTTTAAAGGACGAAAAATAGGATTTAAGAATGAGCACCTATTTATTCAAAAGGTACAACTGCGGTGAAATAGATAATAAATGTGCAATGAATATTGAAATTGATTGTGCTGAAAGAATATTAGTAAAACGGGGTAGAATGAAGGAATATTAATGAATTTCTCACTTACCGGATAAATATATTGTTACAGTCATGGAAATTCGCTTCCCAGCAATGCAGGTCTTATGGTTGGGAAGAGGGTTTTACAAGGTGAAGCATGGAGTGACCTCAGCGACTCTCGTGGCACGCATGACCTTGGCGACAAACTTGGCGACCATTTTGGCGACTTGGCGACAAATTTGGCGACCTTGGCGACAAATAGATTATTCTCGAAAATGCAACCCTTTTCTCGATATTTCTATTAGAGGCCGAGATCTAGGATTTTCATGAAAATTCTATGTGACGTCACGGCCTAACGGGGAGAGTATATAAGACCGCGTTTGGACCACAACAGCGTCTTCTTTTGAACGACTGGTTACTTCACTTTGAAGCGTGAACGTCTTCGGAGTTCTATCCGCTGTGTGAGCTAATCAGCTGGTGAGCTGAGCTGTTATTGTCGTTACTAGTTATTTGCTGACTGTTTGTGCTGTTAGATATCAAAGTGCTGAACTGTCATTACCTGTGAATTGCTGTCAATTTACATTGGTAACCTGTGCAAGGACTATTGTTTCCTGTACCTGTGCTTCGTGTTGTCCTGTATATTTGTAAATAAACCTTCATTCTCCATTATCCTGCGTGTTGGACTGTTTACACCATACACCCACGGTAAGATTTTGTGCAACAATATATTTTGTGCTGAAACTCTGGTCTCTGAAAGTTTCTCATGTCACAATCTTTGAGGCACTGTGTCGATAACACAACTCCATCTTCAAAATTCCAGATTTCCAACAGAAAGCTGATGGAATCTCTGAAGAATTCATACTTCTGGGGACAAATATAACGAAAAAAGAGATCTACGGTTTTAATAACTGTTTACAGTTCCATGCATGTAAATCTGATTTTTTTAGGATTAAAGTCAATTTGAAAAAAAGTTGTAGAATTGAGAGGAAAAAAATTAATAATTTCTTCTTAAGTTTCGTCTATTCAGGAAAAATGAAAGGGTTGTAAAGTTCAGGGAATGCATAAAGAAATAAAGAAGACTTCTAAAGATTCAAGATTCCAATGACTGTATATAAAAAAAATTGAGTGCCTTATATTTGCTTTATTCTTCAGTGCTTTATTTGATCCAATAAGAGATAGTATGTCTGGATAGAAACATGATTCATCATGTCTGGTCAAATTTTCCCAAACTAAAATAAATGTTAAGAAAAAGATATATATGTATTTCCTCCATACGAAAAACATGTTTAATCGAAAAATATGTATATTACCTTCCTCCCCCATACGAGAAATATGTAACTCGAAAAGTTTATTCGTAAATTGCTTCAATCTGCCATTCAAAAAAAAATGCTATCGAAAACTCAGCCCTATTTCCTCCAGTTTTCATATCCAGCAGCCGTTTATTTTGGAAAATTTTAAGTGCTTAAAGAAAAAGAAAGATTATCCTCCATCCTCCAAAATAAAATATTTATTCGAAAAAATGCATGTGTTGCATTCGTCAACCATGCGGGAATTCATTAATTCGAAAAAAAATATGCACTTGCTTCCATCTTTCATACAAGAAAACTTGCTTTCAGGAAGAATCCAATGT
>BGPR01004948.1:81306-102239 GCA_013235015.1 Araneus ventricosus
CCAACGTCTCTTCCGCTTTTCTAATTCAGCAATGATTTCTTTGGGAATAATGTATATACATTAACTTTATACGAGAAGCCATTTTAAGAAAAAGGTACGTAGGCATATCCTCCATCCTCCAAACGAGAAAATATTTATTCGAAAATTGTATGTGTTGCCTTCATCCCCCATACGGTAATTCATTAATTCGAAAAAAAGAATATGCATTTGCTTCCATCTTTCATACAAGAAAACTTGCTTTCATGAAGAATCCTATGTCTTTCCGCTTTTCTAATGCAGCAGTGATCTCTTTGGGATAAAAGGAAAGTACATTAACTTCATATGTGAAGCCATTTTAAGAAAAAGATACGTTATCCTCCTTCCTCGAAACGAAAAATATTTATTCAAAAAAGTGCATATGTTGCCTTCGTTCCCCATACGAGAATTCGGCAATTTGAAAAAAAGAATATGTGTTTTTTCACTTCTTCCATGCAAGAAAAATTGTTTTTTTAAATGTGTTCCATATAGGTTCCAGTTTGGAATTCCAACAGTCATTTATTCGGAAGAATATATTACATTATCCGCGCACGAGAAAACAGATGTGTTAAGATGAGTTTGCTGTTCCATATTATCTCCATTTGTATGTATATTGCTAGTTAATTTGTGGCTTAATTCCATTTATTATCCATTTGGAATTCACAAGGCTGTCAGTTTAATTTATGAATTTGCAAATGTGTAGATCCGGTATATTTAGCTAAATAAAAAAATGGAGAAAGTCGTTAAATAAAACTCGGAATAAATATGTTTATGCAAAAATACTATAATCCTATTTCAATTAACAAATTCCATGCTAATCTATTGCCATAATGAATTATTTTTTCAAACATTACAGATTCATCACAAACGTTATTACACATGTCCTAACATCTAACTTCCCAGTGTGTTACCATGTGCTGTGTTTTTTTTATACTTTTTTCCTATTGCAACATTGTAAAGAATTCTAAATAAAATTGGCGATGTGGACTTTACCTGTGATATATGATGAACCGAATGATGCCCAGAAAATTTATGGGGAATTTAACGCCCCGGACTGTTTATTTGGGGATCCTAACAAAACTGTTTTAATTATTTTTTATATTGCTATATAATTACAATGCTGCCGGTAAAACAATTAAAACTTCTGTAGTGAAATAGCATCTCAAATTTAGGCTGAAAAATGCCTCATAGACAAAAGAGACAAGACCAATAAGCATCTTGTGGCATTTATTTACGAAATCCCTATCAGTTGCTTTCCATGTTAAATTTTTAGTTTGATTCTGACTCTCATTATTACATCATTTCCTTGTAATGCTTTCAAGTTCTACAGACATCTTTCGTCATCTTTTAAGCCTATTATTGTGTTGAATACTGTACCTGTTGCTTTTCTACAGTGTCACTAGCTGAATTTTCACATATCAACTCCTACGTCAGACTAGTACAATCAGTGATGTTTAAATCATTTCTGCTTTCTTTCAGCAGTTTTTGTAAATCAGAAAACTGCCTTTACTTAATAAGTTATAATTAATACCAGAAAAGTAGCAAACTTATTATTCTAAAATCGGTACCTAAGATATGTTCTCAGCATTCTTTCGGTATTTAAATTTTGTACACTTTCCAATTAATTTAGGAAATTATAACCCGACAATGAATCGAAATGCATCATCTTTTCTTATGTGTAAAGTACAACCAAATTTTACTGGTGAAATTTTATTCCCGAATCTACAAAATCCATGTTTTCTTATTTTCAGATGAATATTATTAATTTTGCCTTTTTTTTATGTCTCTGCGATTTCTGTCCGTTTACCTTGAGACCCCCCTTCCACAGGAGATAGGGCACTGAGGTTGTGAACCATTCGCTTAAATTTCAGAATGGATTTTCTTGGTCGTTTAGAATTAGTTATTGTTATTTCCACTCTACTGACATTATTACTTAAAAACCGAATAATAACATTTAAAATATTTTACCTAGATGTATTAATGTTTCATTCAGAATTATTGAATCTACGTTTTTCTTCTGTTCCACAATATCGCTTGCTTATAAAAGCATTTCCAGAACAATGATTTCATCCAATTTTTGCGACAGAAGAATGAGATCTTTGTTAATATCTTTCAATTCGTTGAAGAGTTTCCAGGCCTCAGTGTCGTTTGTCTGGAGTAAATAAAGTTTGATGAAATATCGCCAAACATCAAATTATCGATCTTACAATAGCAAAACTGAATACAAATATCTCAGCATGTGATGGAAACAAATTTGGAAACCTTATTTAGTTTTCACACGATTTATCATTATTCTTTTCTACAGTTCATGATAAACTGCGACCGTTTTATTACTGAAACATTCCATCTTTTTCTAATGCAAGACGTAGTGTGAACTAAAACATTTAGCTGTAATTCACTAATCTGTCGATTTTCGATATTTATCGATAACATGCAAGTAATTTAAAAAATACTGTGTCTAAATGTTGAAATATCATTAATTTTAGCTCGTTCTTCGTTTAATCTAACGATCAAGAATTATATCCAAATGGTGTTTTTCCGTGTTTCTAAAGATGGAATTTAGCAATTAATATTCCACTCACTTCTTTTTGTGTGGTAGAATTTCAAAACTTTGAACATTCGTGTATTTTAAAAGACAATGTACTATTTTAAAATTTACAGATCTTATTTTCCAATTTGTCGATTATTTAGATTGAATTTTGATTCCATACGTAAAGCGCCGCCAAGTAGATTATTTCGTAAAGAAATTATAAAAACATTTCATAATAAAAATAACAATGAATTGTAAATTAAAAACGAAAAAGTTGAGAATAACGAAATTAGAAACATCTTAAGTACGCTAATAAATTGGTGTTTTAAAAACATTTTTATTAAAACTTATATCCTTACTTTAGTTTCTGAAGCTGTATAGGTGGTAGTGGAAGGATAATAGGTCGTTCCATCAGAGCTTTGTTTGCCATTCAAATCAATCCTGGAGAGAAAGAAATATTATTTCGTAAATTTCTATTCTGTACCAACGCGCCAAAAACGAATGCGTAAAACTGGTAACGGACATGACTTGACTCATTACATGATTTTGTCGAACATTACATGACTTTGTTGAAATTTGATTTACATGACTTTACACATTTCATTACATCACTTTACACATTTGATACACATTATGACTTACACATGACATTATTTATGATTTAGACATTATGACTTACACATCATTATATACATTATGACTTAACACATTTGATTACAATACTTTACACATTTGATTTACATAACTTTACACATTTCGATTTACGTGACTTTACACATTTCGATTTACGTGACTTTACACATTTCGATTTACATGACTTTACACATTTCGATTTACATGACTTTTTTATTTACATTTTTATTTTCATGACTTTGTTTGTTATATGACAAAGCAACTGCGAGTGTTTCCTAATGTTACAATGTAAGATTTCGCTAGAATCTGTCGTTTACATTGTCTACAACTTATGCAAACTTTAGGAGTACGAAAAATGCATTATTGTTCAGCTTTCGACTTTTTTAATACGAAAGAGATAAACAAGTGTCGTACCAAAACATTATTCAAATTTCCTGTCTAACAATCCTGAATAAAAAAAGAATGATTAGAAATTCCAAAGGAAATCTTTAAGTGGACATCACTCTGCATACTCTGGTCTTGTTGGCGGACCGCCTTTAGCGGCCAGCTTCATCGCCGGGAATATTGGTTTCACTCAATTTCTATTACATATCTTATGCATAGCATTCATGATATCTCAATACAAAAATTTAAACTTAAATTGAGAAAGAAATTAAGGTGTATTTATTACAGTAGGCTTGTACCTGTTCTGTTCAGTGATCACATGTGCCAACGTTTTGGAATCAAATCACGTAACGTCAGAGACGTTTGCGTCATCTAACATCTAATTGCGCGATGTCTTACGCGATGCTGTAACTTCAATTTCTATATCTTGATTTAAAATGCATATTTGAATTCGACATTGATTTGCTTAGCCAATTTTATTTGTTTCATATAAGCTCATTTAACCCCTTAAACGTCGTGCCCGTATGTCGTACGTGCATCGAATTATTAAGCTTATAAACTAAAATTTAATCATTAATTAGCTTTATAATTTGACGCAAAAATTACGTATGAATCCATAAACATATCAAGTATTCAACGCCTTCTTAGCTAAACGAAAACGATATTCCCTTTCCAAAACAGAAGGGGTCATCTTACTAGACAGCAAATAAAATAAAACTGTTAAGGGGTTAACAGCATGTTAGTTGGATTAAAACTGGCTGATAAAAATAAATAAAGAACATCGAAAATAATTTTATATCATATTGGATACACTGCATAATATCTTATAGGACTTCGTTAACATATGTCAAAAAAATTTGATGCAACAAAATAAGTAATAATTCGCTACACTGACGAGAATGTGAAAAAAGCAGAATTCCTTAGCCCTCAACAACGAAACAGAAACACGCAATTAGATATTGCCATATGGTGATAATGGTTTGAATTTCATTGCAACAACGAAAAGTATTGTTGCAGATTATGTATATTAAGGGGACAAAATTACGAGTATTTACGAGAATTCATAGTATAATTGAGATTATAATATATTTAGTTTCAAGGGGGTATAAAAATTACTAGTGTGAGATTATATTTTAGAAAGTTATCGACAAAAAAAACCCAAAATTGTGCTTAATTTTTGATTGAAATTTCAAAAAAAAGTCTCCGAAGTGCATATTTCTACCCTCCAAGTATATTTGTGGAAACCTTCGCAGCTCTACATCTAGCGGTCTACCATGCAAAGCGCCAGCGGGTAGACATACAAACAGCACAATTCCACTTTTATTATAAGTAGACGTGAATAAAAAATTTGAATTTCAAATGCTTATTAATTTGGTATTGATGAAATTCTTTAATACAGGATTTTATAATTAGTGATTTTGCCCTTCAAATGCTGAATGAATTCTCTCCGAAAGTTCGAGATCCGCACAGTTTGTTAACTTAATTTTATTGCATTTTGTTTAATATATTTTAATTTCCTGTAGTAATAAATTAAAATGATGAATCTATACATAGAAAAACAGGTCTCTTACTTTCCAAAATCAGGCCAATCGTTTTGGCAGGACATTAACCATTCCAAGACATAATCCTTTTTATTCATTTCTTTATGCAATCCAGGAATCTAAAAATAAATTATCTTTTCTAAATAAATGAATTAATCAATAGAAATAAATTCATTTTCAGAAATAAAACATAATTTGGGACAGATTTTCATTTTACATATCAGGTTTCATATAACTATACATTAATCATTCTGGTATAGGGATCAATGGAATGTCATTTATTTTCAAGAAGACATCAACAGTAATACGCGCTTCTTTTTGCATTTTAAAATGAAGGACTTGATGATGAGAATTGAAGCCCTAAGAATTCCGATTGAACAGAAATTAAATTATTCATGTTATTTATGATTTATTCCAACCTAGCAATGTTTTCGGTTCTTAGCAGTGGCGTAGCTGGGGTAAGTGTCGCTCGGGTCATAATATGATTTTTTCGCCCCCCTCCCCAAACCGTCATCAGTGGCTTATAAATAGTAAATGGCGCCAGGGGTATGTATTATTTTTACGCCTCTCCTAATATATTTCTTTTAAAAATGATATAACCGCAGCAATGTTCTGACTAAGTGGCGCCCGGGGGCATCGTACGCCTCTTGCCCCCCGGTCGCTACGCCACTGGTTCTTACCAACCATTAACACGTTTAAATAAATTTAGATTCATAAAAACTTGAAGGTTTTTCACAGTATAACACACCAAAATTTTCTCATTTTTTTACATTGAAATTAGCTCATGTTAGAATATATTGCAGGATGAATTTTCATTCGTGCTTACTCTTTATTTATATAGAAAAACCACAGGAAGAATATTTTTCTGCTGTAAAATTATTGAAAGTCCTGCCCTCCACAAAGATTATTTTGTGCCACTAGGATTTATTCTTATTTATTTATTTATTTGCGTCATGGCTGCAATTTGTTTCGCTTACAAAAATAATTACAAATATTTTTATTTAAATACGAAAATTTAAAAAAAATTGCTTAAAATTTCTGAATTAAACATTATAGTGAGAAAATAGGAGAATACCTTAAAAACGGTCAATTTCTTTCATTTTGTTTAATATTGAACTCGGGAAAATAATTGAATTGTCATAATAGTTTTGTGTATTTTAAATTAAATTAATATTTATTTTTATACATCTTAGGGACAAGTATTTTCTCCTGTAATTTATTAATAGTTTCTCCCCTATCTTTTTTAAACCAAAACACCTAGAGGCCTCATCTTCCATCTTCCCTGGAGTCATGTATACAGCCACAAACATAGCTTAAAACTAGAAATATGGTTCTAAGTAAAGTTTTTTTTTCAACTGATTCAACAATTTTCCCAACTCTTCACAATTTTTCATGGCCTCTGGACGTTTTACACATTGAGTCGTTAATTCTATCAAAAAAATTATTTCTATTGCTTCATACATCCTTAATTTTTTCCACGCTGCAAGCTATCTCCCGTGTTTGGTTCTGGGTCAAACGTACTCCCGCTGGTAGTGTGCAGAAGTTTGGAGAGGGGATGCTAGCTCGGGTGTCATCGTTATTATATGATAGCCTTTCAAAAGTATGAAGTCCGTTTCAAATTAGCTCTTGCGTCGCTTAAAAACAGGACGTTTACATCCCTAAACATCTCATGTCCGTCACGATCATTCTCTTGCTTTCTACTTTCTTCTTGCCCTTACTGTTTCACTTTGAATTGCATCACATTCCTCAGACGCAACTCTCTTACCAAAAACGGTGACGTAATTTTCGAATAAAAAGTTTTGAAATAATTTAGTTGCTAAAAACTTCACGGTAAACAATTTATCTTACAATGATCTGAAAAAATTCCAAATTTATTAAAAATATTTACCATTGGCTTTTTGCCACAATCAGCAGAATTGAAAGTCAGATCTTCTCCATAAGGAGGTGCACAAACATCATCATCATCGTCAAAAGTAATGCAGCACAGCTGCCATCTGGAAAAGAAATTATTTATTATTCCTCATCACATACAAGGGTTGACGGATTACAGAGCCGAACAACAATTATCTGAACTGTTGTTCACGGATCATCGATTTATCGTAAAGATTTATGGAAATTTAATAAGTATATATTAAATTAATGACTTCGGTCTGGAAAAAAAATACAATGAAATTACCGAATACCATTTGAATATTTTAATGTTTAGTGTGAAAGATGTAATTTCCATAAAAAAATATGTCAACAGAAATTTTTATCGTTTATTCATTTTCAACAGAATGCAATTAACAATTTAAGAAATATACATTAAATCAGAAAGAAGTAAATAGTAAAAATGTTGCGTCATGCGTCCTATTAAAGAAAAATATTATTCATATTCGACCAGTGGTTTCCCGAATTCGACAACTATATTCTTTAAGCACAATTGAAACAAAATTAATTTTTGACCGTCAGATTCACCTTAGAACAAAATGTGTGATCCCAAGTATGATATTTTATGCACTCTGATTTTTTCTCTTCTTCCTCTACTTCCTCACAAATCATGTTGCCTTAGTTTTTGCTCGTTTTAAACAAAAATTTGATTTCTGCATTGTGTTTTTCTTACTTGTTGAACTTCTAGTTTATAGAAACTACTGAAAATTATAATTGCTTTTGGGGCTATTTCTCTTATTATAGATAATATTCCCCTTGACTGACCGGTCCAATTAAGGCAAGTGTTTATGACTCAATCTGAAAAACCTATGGACATAAGCCAATAATTCACGTAATCTTATCTTTAAACAATCTTAACAAGTTTTCTCTCTGAAGATATGCTTACTTTGAAGCGGAGTAAGGACTATAGCCTTTTATTTCAAAATATAATTGATGATATCTAAATGTAAACGCTTGGTCTCTAATTGCAACCACGTAGGGTTTTCTCCAAAAAATTGGTTCCGTAACATAGTTCCATGCATACACATTGTTGCAAAATAAGTTCCCACTTCTACAGTACAAAAATTTAATAGAATTGAAGTTTTAATAATCTAGTCGAATCTCGACGATGGTCCAAAATTGCTAACTCTCCTCTGCAATTTCTATCCACGTTTATATATATATGTACGTAATATAAGCATTTTAAATGTCTTGCTTCGTACATCTGATAAGCCCAGTTCTTGATCATTATTCTCTTTAGGCCTAAATTTTTTTTCCCACCTGGTATATTTTCTGTAAATATTATGTAAATTTACCAGTGGTTTGTCATTTCATCACTCATTATGTAATCCCCTTTCAGAATGTGAAGTCTTCATTAATTTAATTTTGAAAAAACAATTAACTGAAGTAATTGCTGCAATCATCGATTCATTAGTAGCCAAATAGTTTCCCCCTCTGATGATGTAAAAACATATCTTGATAAGCATATATAAGCGCAAGAAGTAGTAGTCTTTTGATAAATTATTTAATTGATGATACCTAAACGTAAAAACTTTGTCCCGAACTGCTACCATGCAGCGATTTCTCAGTAAAAGCATTCCATAAACCTAATTTATATCACAAGCAACGTACTTTAATAGCGTTACATATTGCTTGCGTCGTTTCCAGAATTTGTACAATTTTTGGAAAACCATTCATTTTGGGCTCCAATAAATTTTATAAATTTTTTTCTAAAATTAGAAATTGGGAGAAAAATTACAAAAATTCAGAAAACAGAAATCAGTTATGTATCACGCAAAGGCTAATTCTTAATCAGTGGCTTTGTATCTGAGAACTTCTAATAAACGTATAGAAAAAAAATATTTCCCAAACACGGTCCAAGCACAGGAAGTTAAAGATATAAAAACAATTTTGTCAATCTTTTTGAGAAAATGAAAGAGTGGAGAAAAATTCAGAAATCTACAATATGCAAATGTAAACGTGAAGAAGTGCGAATGACAAATCGTAAAGAAAGAAATATAAAGACTTACATTTTTTTCTTAAACCACTTCATGGCCACTTCAGACTTCACTACAATTTACAGGATTAACGCAAATTCTCAAGGATGAGACAAAATGCAATTTTATCAAACCTATTAAATAATTCTTAAAATGCCCAGTTACCTCATATTCATGTTAAAACACGGGTATCAACTTCATTTTACTGAATGCTAATGGAAAAACTGTTCTCTTAAAAGCAATTTCTGTAAGGCTTTTCTTCCTTTTAAATCATTCGAAAGGATATGCTCGCTATATTTCCAACACATTCTTTTGGTTTTCATGCACCGTATTTGAATTACAAACATACCGAGAAGAAAATAAATCCCTTCCTTTTGTGACAGCTGAAGAAAGTGAGCTTACATAAATTCAAAACAAACTCTATATTCGTATGCAATACTAAGTAGAAAACACTTTTAGCAACAGTAAAATAAATCTGAATTGATCACTACACGTAACAAAAACAAATTATGTTTAGCCCATTAAGAGAATTCGATGGATCATGAACATGTGTATTGTAATCAGCAAGAAATATATCCATTTGTGAAAGAGATTTTATTTGTTTCTAGAATAACCGTGCTTTTGGCGTAAGATCATTCGCAGTTTGTGACTACACTAAACTGACAAACATTCACTAATAAAAGAGTTTGTTAAACTACTCGTATGTGGTAGTATTTGCGGTGTCATTTTTATAATTACATATAGTTAAATTTCGTATACCATCAGAAAGAAAAAAAGGCTCGTTATTTAAAATTTAGTCTCTATTAACCTAGTTTCCGGTTATCCAAGTTGTTTAGGGTCTCAGGCAGTTCGAATAATCGAGGTTCTACTGCAATCATAAAAATTCCGAATCTCCAAATCTTAGTGCTATCAATTTCAGAACGAATTCCTGGTGATATAAATGATGCAAAATAATTTTTTAAACTGAAATATTGATAGGGCACTTTCTGTAAGATGTGGCGGTATTCCAGCATTTAACTTAAGTTGTCGATTGCGCAGTTGTAGAGAAACGCGTACTATATCTCCAACATAACATAAACTTTATTACTAACAATATGTAATTATCCACAGTTTGAAGATTATTAGAGGTTTAAGAGGCACTTTCAATCGCAAATCGTAGAACAAGAACATCTAGACATGCGTATGCTCTGTATGAGCAGGACTGGTAAAGTGAAAATTAAGAAAAAAGTTATAGAGGGCGCCACAGTACATTCAAATAGGAAGTGGTAGGTGCCAACATCCCGTCCCCCGTTGAAATACTAATTTCAGCAGACACGTGCATACAAAAAAAATTTAAGAAAAATACAAACAATAAATTAAATCGAAAATGTAAGTAAGATACGAAATAAAAAATAAGTAAAAACAAAGAGACACTAATGCATGCATTATAAAATTGATAATTATCAATAAGCACACTTTCATTCAATAGTCAAAATACAAATATCTCTGACATTCCTTTTAATTATTTTACCATCAGGGAGTTTAAGATTTACCACTCTCATTTTGTTATCTTTACCGTGAAGAACGTCTGTAATTCTACCAGTAAGCCATTTGGTACTTGGAGGAGATTCATTTTTAATTAAGACAAGAGTTTCTAATTCAACATTATTTTCTGTGAAACCTCCATTTGTTCCTTTTTTGCAAATTGTTTAGATAATCCTTCTCCCAAATTTTCCAAATCTGTTGGGATAAGCAAGTAACTCTTTGCCATCTCGTTACAACTATTTTCAAAGATCAATAAACGATCAATATAAAGATCAATAAGTTGAGGCTATACAGTAGCGCAGCAACAGGTCTACCAATTAGAAAATGACCAGGTAACAAAGTCCCAAAGTTATCAAATTCAGATGAAAGCGGGGTTAGGGATTGCGAAATTAAAATAGCTACAATTTCCGCAAGTAACGTGATAAATTCCCCAAGAGTTAAATTGGAATTTCCAGCTACGCGTTTAAGATGAAATTTAAAAGATTTCACCCCAGATTCTCATAACCCACCAAAGTTAGGAGACCTAGGCGGAATGAAATGCTACTCAATATGCTCGTCATTAAAATAACTAATTAATGTTTCATCAGGAGATTTAACTGGTTCGTGCAATCTTTCAATTCAATATCTGCACCTACAAAAGTTTTTTCATTATCAGAAAACATTTTAGAACTCCTACCTCTTCTCCCGAAGAAACTTTTTAAGCAGACAATGAAAGCCTGGTAAGTAAGATCAGTGACAAAATCTAAATGAATTGCTTTGGTAGATATACAGACATATACTATTTTATTAAGCACTCCCTTACGCTGATTTTTAAAATTTGCCATAAATGGTTCACAAAAACCACTTCACAGTTGTTGAAAGGAAAAGTGGGAGTTACCCATTATTTGATTTGACACAACATGCTTATTTTTAAAACATGTGATACAATTATGAACAACTTGACAATATTTTATGATCATTAAAGTTACTACATGCTTACTAGGTAATACAATAGGGAATTTTTCATTTAAAGATAAAGATGTATTTTGTAACCTTCCACCTGCACGAATAATATTGTTCTTTTTAATAAAACAATTTAAAGAAGCCAACTTGATATTATTAGGAACAGGTTCACCTTTCTGTAAATTTTTAATTTCATTAATAAATTCAATTTTTTGAACTGATTTCAAGAGCCAGACCTCCGATTCATTAAGCTCCTTATGAGACAGAGGACCAGTGACGCGTTTGTCACTTGATGACCTGGTATTTTTGAGGAACCAGAAAATAAAACTTACAACTCGAATTAATTTACAAAAGATATTGGTTAACAGAAACAATCTTATTAAAAAAATCAAGTTCAGTTGAAAGCAACAGAATTTTAGATGACTTTTAAATCCTTTTTTTGTCTCATTGATATTGCTCTGAGAATATTCAGCATATACAAGCTTTGAATTGTCAGAGCCAATCCACCACAGATCGTTATTCACCAAATCTGGAGCATTCAAGCCCCTGGACACGAGATCAGCTGGATTGTTTCCTGAAGATATATGTTGCCACGAAAGAGTTTCAGCTAAATCCTGTATTTTTGATACTCTATTTCTAACAAAGGTTTTAAGAAGGTGTGGGGATATCTTAATCCAACTCAACGCCATTGTAGAGTCTGAATACAAAGTAAGCTTTAAAAAGTCCACTTTTAGTGCAGCCACAACCTTATCCACTAGCTTGGACAGCAGGAGGCAGGCCGAAAGCTCCAATCTGGGAATTGATAGGGTTTTCAGCGCTGCCACCCTTGATTTGCTGCAAAAAATTTACTCTGTTTATCAGTGTTGTCTGCGTGCACGGAAATAAAGATTACAGCACCAAATCCTTTTCCAGAGGCATCAATGAATCGCGATTCTTTCAGGATTATCTAAAAGAACAAAGCTTGGAATTTTAAGCTTTCCTAAGGCTGGTACACAAATGAAGTACATTCATTGGCAACTGCAGCAGGTATTTTATGATGCCACTTTGATTTTAGGAGCCATAATATTTGTATGAATAATGTGACCTTTCTTATTGCAGGTCCTAAAAGTCCAAGTGGGTCAAATAGGCGGGCGATCTCAAAGAGAACATCTCTCTTCATGAAGATGAAATTGGTGTTGAGATAAACTTTAAAACAAAAGGTGTAAGATGAGCTATTCTACAAAATACCCAACGTTTTCACTGTGTCTTCTTCAGATAACTAATCAAAGTGAAAATCAGGTAAGTCACTGGTTGAATGTGAGAAACACCACTAGGGCAGTTATTCATTACCACCTATTCCCGCACTTTTAAAGGGCTGAATAAGTTCAGGCTTTAACATTTCAAGTCCTTGAGACGGGAACATCCAGTTAAAATATCTTCCAAATAATCATCTTGTAGAACAATGTTAGCTGCGATAAAGAAATTGTCTTTTTCATCCATTGCAAGTTGCTTTATTACTCGCGTTGATAGGTAACATGCGGGCGTTGTTCTATGACTGTTTTAAATTTGAAAATTTCGACAGGTTCATTGGGACCCTTTTTCCCAAGGAATTTTTTGAAAATGCCTTTCCTGGGCATTTAATTCAAATTGTCTAAACATATGACAGTTTCCACAGCTGAAGAAATAGATATGTTTTCGTGCACGAAGCATTATAGAAAACAAGTCCTCTTTAATTACACCTGCTTTACACAGGACATCATTCAGGGAAATATTTAGATTAGTTTTTTGCGAAGCATTGTAAACCATCCTTTAAAGGGCGAGCACGATTTCCGGATCTTAGTACACCTTGATGAGAAGAAAAAGAATCCATTATCAGATGTCATTTCATCTATATTCGAGACTTCTTCTATGTGATGTAAAGCAAGATTCTCATCAATAAATTCTGTGAAGAAGTTTTAATTTGGAATCACGGTCTAGACGCCTCCAAAGCTGATTGAGGAGTTTAGACGCAATGGTCCTAGAATCCCCCCCAATTCACATTTTCTGAATATTTTGTTTAAATGGTAGATATACAGAATATCGACCACAAGGTTTCCTAATGTGTGTTCTTTCAAAGTGATCTTCATCGAATGAAAGTTCATCGCTAAAAATAGGTTACTCTTCAGAAATATTTTTCGTTTCCCAAAAAGAGCCTAGTGTTTTATCTAAATTGCTCAAACCCTTGGAAAAGAAATTCATCAAAGGAAGGATTCATCATTATACGATCCGGCAACAACAAATCCAAATTTAGATTCGACTAACCTCAAGTTATAATTATGCAATCGTATTTGGTTTCCATCCATAACACTCTGCTTAAGTTGGTTATCATTTGTCAATTTACTCTTTTTAGCAAAGATAATGTCAACATTTAATGAAGTCAATTCAATTGAAGTAGCAATCGCGTCACAGTCGTCACCGTACATGTTATCTCATTGCACTGTTAGCCTGATAATGCTTATAGGCTGGATACTATCTGTAAATTGTGTGATGCACCGTACGCTCAAAAACGCTCTACTGGGCAGACCGTAGGACGCACATCTACCAGATTTTGCACATAGATTCTTCTTGGGCAATAAGTTCTCACTAAGAAAGGGTTTTTCAAAATTTCAATTATATTTTTTAATTAAAAAATCCATTGTTTTAATAACTGTGTTTATACACACGTACATTGTGACGATATTAAATACATTTTTTTGTGGGTGCACGTTAATAGCACTATAATTAGAAGTAATTTTTTAAAAAAAATAAAACAGACACCTCAAGCTTAAAAAATTATCATGCTACTATTTTATTATGTTTCCGACTAGAGGTTCCAATCTCTCTCTCTCTCTTTTTTCTTTTTTGTACTGTGCCGTGACGTAATTCCACGAGTAAAAATTGTAAACAGCATATCACTTAATCTATCAGCACGGTGTCTTTTGTGCGTTGTAAAATCACACCTCTTTTTCTCCCGACAAGGTGCGTGCTGGATTCGAAAATTAAACTGGTGCGGCGCACTTGCCATGTGTTTAGTAAACGTGAGTTAACGCCACTAGATATTATATTCATTATCAAGTTAGCATTAGATCTGCCCTCAATCTACGAAAAAAACTCGTCTGTCTTTGGAAAAATGGTTTAATTCCAAAAATATGCTTGTTTCATTTACGTTGATGATGAATGCACAACTAAACCATTTAAGATGAAAGTAACCAAATTTTGGATTATATTAAAGTTAGGAGAAGATGATAATTTCTCATCCACTTATTCAAATGAGCGAGGTGTCAAGACGATATCTGCGTTCTGTAATTGGTTGAAAGAATGGTTGGTATGAAAATGTACAATAAGTTAAGATGATGTCAGACATATTTTTACATTTAAAAAATTGATTACAATTAACTTGGTCAGATCCCGCTGTTTTTTAGAGTAATTATTTTTTGTTGGTGTTGTTGGTTCCATTGCTTCCACGCTCGAATTCCGACGCATCCACTGTCAACAAACCCTTACAATTGTAGGAGTCTTGTGATTGTACTCCTATTTGTGCTCATGCACCTACAAATTTAAAGTTGTGTTTTCAGACATGCATCCAGAAACGTGTTAACTAAGGTGTAACTGGCTCATAAAAGCGACAGAACATTGTGTTTACAGGATATGTTCTTAAATTGTAAGGTAAAGTGGAGAAACTGGGTACACGAGGCAAATAAAAAATCCCATAATATTTTTTTAAATCTGCATTCATCTTCTGTTTGCCTAATTTTTTAAATCGCTAATTAGATGCAACAAACATGTTCAATTCAAATACGTTTGAACGAAGCGAATTGCAATTTATGTGCAAGGCTTTATTAATATAATACGATTCATCATTCTAAAAGTTCTAAGTAAGCATAATAGATTGCGAAAATTGCAGGATGCAGCAGAAAATAGAGTTACTTCTAACCCGCGGTAATCGCGGGATAAGCAGTCGGAGAGTTAAAGAAATTTCCAAACTACTTATTGGCAACACTCGATATGTCTTCCCTCCTAAACAACGGTCAGATCGGAAATCGCTTTAGAGCAGTTAAGAAGAAAGTTGACTTCATCAAAGGAAGAATATTTGCTATTTGCAATTAGAAACAGGACCCTATTTAATTTATTATGGTGAGAGTAATTTTATAATTAAAATATAAAGGACTAAATAACTTTAAATATTACAGTTTGTATATTTAATTTATATTTAATTTCAATTTTTTTATTAAATATAAAAAAGTTATAAAGGGTTGCCCAGTTGCACCATGTCAAAATCCTATTCGAGGCGACAGGGTACTAAGGGATTGGAGAAATGGGTACATACACAGTTCCCCCAGTTACTCCTTATTAATAAAGTTAATTTTATAGCAGATTTTATATAGAAGGGGAGAAAAAACTTGAAGTAGTGAATATTTGTAGAAGTAGCGCCAGTGGAGGAGATTGGGTGGCAAAAAATTCCAAACATCTAAAAGTACTCAGGAATATAGGAGATAGAAAACAAAATTTTAAAATTTAGTTATAAAACAGGCTAGATTTCCCTGACGCTATTATTTTTTATATTTCCTAGTTTTGTGGAACTAAACTGAAATAAAAATTTAATTTTTCTAGAAGAAAGTGGAGGGCGACTGCCCCTTTCGGCCCCAAGTCGTGGTAATAGTAGAGCCGTAGTGAGTAGCGCAATATCGAATCAGAATATAAAATTGTTTGCTCATATTTGTGTAGAACTGTGGATGATATTAAACTTTACTTAATCTATGTTTCAGTTACGAGAAACGTTTTGAAATGCTTGCAACCCGCGTTTGCTTTTGACTTACGTTGTATGTAATCGAAATGGTGGCTTAGCTCAGAGAATTCAAAAGTCGTTTTCCAATTCCTGACACCCTTCCAAGAAATGTATTTACGGAATGGTTCAGCGATTGAAAACTACAGGATCCTTTTTTCCCCGGGAAGGATGAGGCACCTTTACACTAAAGACGCCGTGTAAAAATTTAATTATCTACTTATTATCAAACTCCACAATAGCCAAAGAGTTTTCATGCAATTGCTCAGTTTGATTAATGAAACTTTGTAATTTGAAGTATATGCCTAGTGGGAATTATTATGGAAATAAAATCTTTTTCCACACTTTCCAAACACCTTTATATTTTCTATTAGCATGGATGTTATGTAGTCTGGTTTCGGTTCACTTTTAGAATATGTAGCCAAGGAACAAATTTCAAATACTTTAAGGAATAAACTTTTTATTTGCTATCCTCTTG
Source organism: Araneus ventricosus (assembly GCA_013235015.1). Lineage (NCBI taxonomy): Eukaryota > Metazoa > Arthropoda > Arachnida > Araneae > Araneidae > Araneus > Araneus ventricosus. The sequence goes on from BGPR01004948.1 coordinate 98,039, forward strand.
TATGTTTACAGTATAAGTACTCTAAAATTGAAAATAAAATTCTTGTGGAAGACAGTCGATAAAGTCATATTTTGTAAACGAGGAATTCTCTGTTCTCGACGATATTAAACATGCTTCTATCTCGATTCTCTTGATCTACGTATGTCTTTATAAGTCTCTCTTCTCAAAACACTTTGCTGAACAGAAGGCTTATACTTGTGTTTTCGTAAAAATAGTTGGTAGTACTGTTAAGAATTTAAGAAAAGTATCAACCAGAAGATGTCCAATGATTTGTCATCATGATGGATGAAACTCTCGAAAGAAACTGGAAGAGGTCCGATCGGTACATCTTAAGGAATACTAAAAACGGTGGAAAATGTCCGGTGCATAGGAATGCTTTTTTGGAATGAATAATAAATTATTTTCTATTAAAAGTTCTATTTTCTGTGGTTCCAAAAATGTTGTTTTAAAAATGCATTTTACATGATAAACTAGGTCATGACAAAAGGATTTTAGTTCCTGCGAGTAGGCCAATGGGCTGTATTTTAGGGTGGTGAGAAAGAAGTTTTATTGTCGAAATTCGAATTGGCTTGTTTTCGGAGTTCTATTTTATAAACACAGTTATTAAAGAAAATATTTATTTAAAATTCTTTCATTTGATTGTAGGAATGATATTTCATGTGTAGAGGTTCGTGTGTTTACTCAACTCCACTGAAATTCTTTAAAAACTTTTACTAGTTCATAAAGGTAAATGTTTTTATGACACTCTGTGATGGCATTCTTGTCTTTTCTTCGTAGAAAGAAACTGTTGGGGTTGATTCTGTTTACTTCCTGCAAGATGCTATCTTTTTCCAAATTTAAAAATTTTGAGAAAGAAATCATCTCTGGTATATTTCTCATTCAGGGATCAGCTTTAATATGCTTCAGAAGAGGTGGAAAGACTAGATTCTATTTTATATACTTGGTAGGACGTTTCCATAACCTCGGCATTCTTCTTCGAAGATTCTGCAGATGATTAAACATATTAATGTCAAAATATCATTACTACTAAAAATATTTGTGAACGATCAAATAAAACTTTATAATCACCATCAAATTTCGTTGTGATGCAGATATTGCAACAACATATACAATCATGTTGTATAAAGAATGCAAAACGAAACAGCAATGGCATAATTTGTTCTCAGCACGTGTATGATTAAAGTTAGCTTACAGTGAAATTTAAAAAATAAACATTCGGGCTGGAATTGATTCCAGTATCGGACATGAGTCTTGGCATATACATTTTGCATTCATATTTTTTGTTCGAACAGTAATTCCTTCCCTATATGCATACTTATACGAAAGCAGCTAAAGATTTTCACCTCAGTTTTAAAAATGAAAATCTATCAATATTCTTATTTATTAAGTACCTAGCTGTCTTTGGGGGCTATCTCGTTCGCCAATCATATAATTAATGTTGATTGATTTATGCCAACCAGCACTGCCATGGCAATGTGGAAATGTTGTATTTTCTGTGAAATAACTATTCAAGTCCATAATTCAATTTGTATCCACCAGCCTGCAAGAGCAGTTAGAAGTCTCATGTTATTTTAAATACAGTTAACGAACTTTGAGATCTGTATTCTCAAAACTAGATCTCGTGGTCTTGGTTCCCTTTAACTCTGAACCCCCCATATGACTTTGAGGTTTGATGACAGACTGCAATTGATTTGAGTATCATGACAACAATAAAATGTAGGAGAGAGTCACCGAATTCACACCATCTAGACCTTTTTTTTCATTTACAGTGACAGACAATTAATTTTAATGAAAAACTAGTAGAATTTTTTGAAGATGTTTATCTTCCAAACAATACAAGTAATTTTTTATGATATATACTTTATAATACGAAAAAATAGCTTAAAAAATTGTGTCATCGGTCCAGTCAAGAAAACCGAATGTCCAAATTGCACCACCGCTTTCTTTAAGCACAAATTAAGCAAAAATAATTTTTTATTCTCAAATTCACACCAGCACACAATGCATGAACAAAAGTATGACATTTTCTTGCAATGTATCATTTCCATTCTCCCTTTATTTCCTCACAAATAATACAGAACAACATAACATTAGTCTTTGCTCTTTATAAACCGACAGTTGATTTCTTCCTTTATTGCTTTATTGCCTTGACTTGTTCCACTTCCAGTTTATGACAATTACTACTAGTGAAAACTGCTTTCGGAACTGTTCCTGTAGTTTAGGATAATAACCTAATTGATTTAAATATCTCAATTTAGGCAAATGTTTGTGTTCCAATTTGGACAACTTTTGGATAACAACAACAAAAATTCCTATAACTTTATTTTTAAACTATTTTAGTAAAATTATTACAATAAATTGTAACTAAAGAAATTTACTGTCTGAGGATATAATAAGATATTTTCCTGCTTACTTTAAAACAGCGTAAGGGTTTTTTGTGTTTTGTAAATATAATTAATTGATGACACCAAATCTAAACACTTGTAACCACGTAGCGCTTTCTCATAAAAATTATTTCTTATACCACATTTACATAGATACAACATAATTCGCCTATTTTACAGAACAAATATTTAATTGAATTTAAGTTATGATCCCGGTCCAATCTAATCGCTTACCAAAATTCGGTGATTTCCCTACATTGTTGCAAATCACTCTAAAAATCTCTTTTTAACAGTTTTATTAAATTAAGGGGAAAGTATTATAATTCAAAATATAATTTTAAGTCGATGAGAAAATCTTCGTCATGTGGATTATAGTTTGGAAAGCTAACGTAGAAAAGCGCCAAAATATTGCTTAATTTTAATAAATTAAAATTTTGAAAAAATTTCTCCGAGGTACATATTTTCGCTTTCCAAAATATATTTAGGCATATTTGTTAGCTCTATTATCCGCTCTACACAGCTCAACAGACAGGCAAAAACACACATTCACTTATATTTTTAGTAGAAATAACGAAGTACTTTTTAAAAAGAGAAAATATTTGACATAATAAATTACACGCCTTTATTAATTAAAGTAATTGAAGAATGTTTTTTTTAATCTTTAAAAAATCGAATTTTTTATGTTAAGGGAAAGGAGGGTAAGAGTACGCAGGGATTTTTTTCCCTGTTGGCAACAGTGCAAGGAGAAGCAAGTGTGATCATATCAACATGTGTGTTTTCAGCTACCTCAAGAGACCGCCATAATTATTTTCATTCTTGCTGTCTTTCATTTATCAGGTAATATATGATTTCGTTATGTTAGCATGTAATTTTTCTGTGAAGAAATCTTAATTTTTTTGTAAATAATGGACTAATGCTTTCTTTCAAAGTAAATATCATTATGAGGTTTGTTCCCTTCTGAACAACGTGGCCACGTTAGAATTTAACTTAGTGAATTCTACGTCCATCTATGGACGATTTAGAGAAGCAATACATCGGCGGCTAAGAGTACGCACAGACCAGATATGCGTAATCTTATCCGTTCTGTAATTTGAAGCAGCCATTCCAACAAAATTTTGCATTTTATTTTATCATTATTATTATTAAAAAAATGAGATTGGTATGATAATCTGAAGAGCTGTTGTCTGGAGAAAAAGTTTCCAGTCCATAGAAATCCAAATAATGAGGGTAGCAATATGACTAGGCTGCGAACAAACATATGATTATGATTGGATCTAGTGTGGATTATGTAAGGAGTGGTGGCATGAGGAACGTTCCAGTTACGAAGGCAGTGGAGCATTTGTATGCGACTACTGCTAAATTTTCAGGTGCGTACTCTTGTCCTCATGTCCTGCGTACTGTTACCCGCTATGTCGGGTAAGAGTACGCATATGGCAATTTTTTTCTTGCGTTTCGTAATATATATATATTTAAAGCTAAAATTTTCATTTTTTACCCTTCTTACTAAGTTAATAAACTATGATTCAGTATATTTTCGAGGCTCTGACTTTCAAATTCTCATTTTTATAACAAAAAATACACTAGGTGCGTACTCTTACCCTCCTTTCCCTTACGTTACATGTAAAAATATTTTATAGATATGAAACTGTATTATCAGATGCGCACACCCTTTTAATGGCAGAAATATGTTCTGTAAAATTTCAGTAATATGCAGGGTGTTTCAAAAAATGTGACCAAAATTAAACAATACGTCAGGTCATTTTGGTAATAGAACATGGATTAAGAAATACAAGGTGGATTGGCTGCAGGGGGGGGGG
>BGPR01004949.1:0-12102 GCA_013235015.1 Araneus ventricosus
GATGTTCCGGTCCTAAGTATATAGCCATTCGTTCAAGGAAACGCACAACATCAACTGCTTATTCACATGGATTAGATTTTGAAAAATTTCTGGAATTACCAGAATTTGATAAGATAACGAAATTCGATAATGCTGTGAAACCTGTAGTTGTTTTTGTGGTTGATGGAGGTCCCGATGAAAATCCAAGATATCAGAAAATGATTCAAGTTGGAGTGCATCATTTCCGCCAGAACAATCTTGATGCACTATTTATTGCAGCTAATGCCCCTGGAGGAAGTGCCTTTAATAGGATAGAAAGAAGAATGGCCCCATTAAGTAAAGACTTGACCGGACTCATTTTGCCTCATGAACAATACGGGAATCATTTTGATGCTCAGGGGAACACAATCAATCCGAAGTTGGAAGAAAAGAATTTCGAATTTGCCGGGAAGTTTTTGGCTGAAGTATGGTCGGCTGTTGTTTTAGACAACTACCCTACTATAGACGAGTATATTTCTGCTGAAAACTCGGAGCTAAACCGAGAGAGTTTGGAAGAGGTGGATGATAAATGGTTTTCCACACATATACGTACAAGCCAGTATCTCCCCCAAATAGTCAAATGTTTTGATGTGAATTGCTGCCAAAAAGTACAGAGTTCGTTCTTCACTATTGTGCCATCAAGGGTTTTGCCAGCGCCAATTCTAGTGTGTCACACAGTGGAAGGTCTTAAAGCACCGATAAATCGAGCTGACACAGAAAAATATAAATTTCCATCACTCTTTGCTACACAAATTTTGAAAGCAAATGAACTTCTTCCCCGATCAGTGGAGAGTAGTTACAAAGTGTTGCCATATGATCTGTACAGTCCTTCAATGCAAAGTGTGCTTCCTACTCATGTTTGCAAGCATTGTGGTTTGTATTTTGAATCCTATGTCATGTTGAAGGAAAACATAATTTGTGTACATAAAATCACTGGAAAGTGTCAACCAGAAGTTGGCAGAGTTAAACCGCTTCGAATAGATGCGCGCAGGAAACAAGAACTCATGTAATTGCTTTCACCAAAAATGTGGAATTTCAAGATTGGGTGGATGAAGACGACATTGACATTAGAGGGCTTACTATCCCCGAGGATGAGAGCGATGTCAAAATGCCCGTGTACTCGATGAACGAGAACATATTTTCTCCATGGGAGGAAGAGTCGCAAAAGTAAATGAATCCAACTAAATTCAATTTTATGATTGTGCATATAATTTTATAAATGTTCATATAAATTAATGTGACAAATGAAATGAAATGGCAACTCCATTCAATAAAATTAATATTGATGCGTTTTTTTTTAAAAATTCAATCTTTTGAAGAGTATTTTGTGTTCATGAAGTAAAGATAAGATTTAAAACAAAATATGTCAAATTAAAAAATACTACTGTTTTCAATTGATTTTCATATTAATATTTTATTACTATTATATTAATTATGTTTGTGTTGTGCTCAGAAATGTCATTAAAACACATAGTTAAAGTTTAAAAATAAATTTTGAAATATGATCTATAACGTAATGCTTTATTTCTGAACTGCAAGTATATGTTTATGTAATATAGCCTGACATGTGACGGGGAGAGGGAGTATGGTGAAGTGTGACACTTTGTGACAAAGGGGGGAGGGGGTATGTTGAAGTGTGACACTTTGTGACAAAGGGGGAGGGGAGTCAAAAATATTGAAAAAAATGTGTGTCATCATTTATGTACAGCCCCCAAGGGCAGCAAAAATACAACCTATTCAAACCCTCCTTCAAGAAGAAAAGTACTCTCAACAAGAAATAGATGACATCTTCAAGAACATTCCTAACGGTTAAGCCCCTGGATATGATGGCATCGATAATATCATTGTAAAAGTTATTTTTTTAAACTCCTTTCCCTTTCTTTTGTTAGACTTTTTCAATAAGTGTTTAGAAATTAAATGTTTACCGGATCCTCTGAAATTTGGACATGTTATCCTGTTTCACAAGACGGGCAAAGACGAACAGAATATTTAATCTTACAGACCAATATCTTTGCTCCCCACACTTGGCAAATTACTAGAGAAGCCCCTTCTTCAAAGATTTAACTTCCAATTAAAGACAGAGAAACTACAACATCCCCTGCAGTACGGATTTAGAGAAGGGAAGTCAGCTGACGACGCACTCCTGCATGTCACATCTCTTCTAAAAGAAGCTCGAAGGCAGGAAAACACGCTGTGTTGACATCATTAGACATCTCTGGTGCATTTGAGAGTTTGCGATACTCTTCCATCAGAGATAGATTTTCTTCACTCTCTCTCTTCTTCAACATTAGCGAAATGCTTCTTGACACAATAAGAAGCAGATAAATGGCGATGCAAACCAGCGAAGGGCCGGTTCTTTGGGAACAGACTAAGGGATGTCCACAAAGTTCGTGTAGTAGACCAGCAATTTGGAAGTTCGTAGCAAACGAAATCCTATCGGTACAGTGGTCTCAAGTAGTTCATCTACAAGCATTTGCAGATCACTTTGCATTTATCTTTACAGACAACACCAGAGAATGTCTCAGGATGCTCAGCAAATTAGAACTGGACAAGTTTAAGGACTGGGCAGACAAAAATAAAGTGCAAGTCTGAATGAAATATCATGCTATGTCCTTGCTTGTCATATACAGGGTGTCCAAAAAAGGACTCCCTGATTTTAAAATTAAATAACTCGGCAACCGAGATCGATAGAAGATTGAAACCGGTGGAATGCTTAGTCTGAGAGCAGTAAAAATCTCATACAGAAGTTTCAAAATTAGTCTCAAATCTTGCCGACAGGTGGCGCTGTACGTTGCAATCGCTATTCAGAGTCCAAGAAGAAAGCTGTAAACTGTCCTATGCAAGCACGAAAAATGCACATTTTGAATCGATTGTGATGTGGTTGCAACGATTGCTTGTAAAAGACAGTTTACAGCTTTCTTCTCGGACTCTGAATAGCGATTGCAACGTACAGCGCCACCTGTCGGCAAGATTTGTGACTAATTTTGAAACTACTGTATGAGATTTTTACTGCTCTCAGACTAAGCATTCCACCGGTTTCAATCTTCTATCGATCTCCGTTGCCGAGTTATTTAATTTTAAAATCAGGGAGTCCTTTGTTGGACACCCTGTATGATATCATGATAGCTTGTCAGAGAACCAACGATTAAATGGGAGAACCAACCGATTAGCCGCAAACACCATTTAAAATATCAACGCGTTACAATAGAACACAAATTAAGCCAATTACCACATGTAATAGAGCAGTGCAAAAGAGACAAGCATCAATATCAGCATCTCTGAAGAATCGCAGGAAAAACTTGGGTATCAACAATAACATCAGCAGGCAATTGTATAAAATAGTCATAGAAAGAACACTATGCCATGGAGCAGCTGTGTGCCTGGGGACATAATATAACATCCTGACTCCAAAAAAGGCTGGACACCATTCAACGTCTATTTCTACTTCATATTACTGGTGCATACAGGACAACCCCAACCACTGCTCTCAAAGTGGTCACCAGTCTGCAACCCCTCCACCTACAGTTCCAACAAAAAGCAATTTATGCCCGTGTTTCTCGAACAAGTTCTTCATCCAACTTTTTCACCCTTCTATTCAGCCCAACAGATTACGAAAGAAAAAGCAGTGGAATTCATATTCACCCCCATAATCTTCTTATCCAGAATCAAATTTCATTTGCAGAAAATCACAGAGAATCAGGAGATAAGGCTATATATACCGATGGATCTAAAACGGACGAAGGCACTGGTAGCGCATATTGCATTCTCGAAAACTATGGAATAATAGCCTCATGTCAAAGTAAATTTAATCACTGGAATTCTGTTTTCCAAGCTGAAATCCTGGCAATTAAAGTGGGAATCGAAGCAGCCTCTTCCCTTCATAGAAAAATCAAAATTTGGAAGTTTTTCAAAGTTTCAAACAAAATTTCAAAGTTTATCAAGTTTGATGGCCATACTTAATCTTAAATCCCACCATAGTATGGTCCGAGAGATTCAAACCCTTTTACTCTCCCATAAAACATTCATCTGAGACGACTCAAAGCCCACGTCGGTTATTAGGCAATGAATGTGCAGACCAATTAGCCAAAGAAGCTATCACAAAAGGCGATCCTTTCTTTCTCCTAAAGCTACTTTCCTACCTGAAATCTGGGATAAGGTCAGCTGCTTAAAGCATCTGGCAAGACAACTGAGATAACGGAGAAACTGGCCACAGTTCACAAGTTTTATTGGAATTTATTTATTAGGATGGGATAGAGAAGAGCTAATGTTCGTAACAGGACACGGGCCCTGATCTTCCTACCTTCAAAGCTTCAATCTTCGAACACAAGACGTGTGGAGAAAAATTAGATCCAATGCACTATGCCATAAAATGTCGGTTTACCCTCTCCTGGCATTTGCAAACTCCTACAGTGTCACTTAAATTCCAGTGGTTAGAAAACATTCTCACGAATTGCTTATTAGGAACCCGAATTCGACTCCTAATGCGATTCACATGAGAGAACTATCTCATTGTAGAAAATAATCATTAAGCACGCGTCCACCCAAATTGACACACACTTCCTGATAATTATGAATCATATTTCTATTATGAATATTTTTTCCTCTACGTATTATCCGTTTTTTTTCATTTTGTTTTCTATATTGCTCTGTTTAGTGTATGTTTCTTCTTTCATTGTTCTTTTTTGTACCTGTTATTTGCATTTGTCTTTTCGAAAAAAAATAAACTTCACCTTCATCCATCCAAAACCGGAAAGGAGCCACATGGCTCTAAACACGGGGATGAGGGTAGTGTAATGTAATGTAATATTAGTTGAATAGCACGTTGTGTGGACAGGGTACAAAAATTTGTCCTGACGGAGTTGCATAGCATCCCGACAGGGGGCCTCAGACCCACCAGACTCCTCACAAACGCCACTCCTGTCCATCTCTGTCAACGAGTTATTTATATTTAAACTAAGGGAGCCATTCGTGGAACGCCCTGCACAAATGAATTTAAAAGATCACATACAAAATTTAATTTATCTCATTTTCCCTTTTTGACTTATCATGTGAACCGAGATTGCTCTCAAGTTACTATTTGCGAGGTTGTGTGTAGAACCAATCTGATTTTGGTGGAAATTCTTATTTCTGTAAGCCGTACTTAAATTTATTTTTGGTTTTAGTAATGAGTTTTTATTCTACATGCAGCGCGGAGTGTAGTGCACCTTAAAATTTTTTAATTAATGCTAGTTGCAAACATATTGATGTTTGAAGAATTTGATATCTGCTTCGCGGTTTGGATGGCACAATTTTAGTAAACAAACATAGAATACAAAGAATATAGATGATCGCATGTACTCCTTTCAAAATCAAGAACAATATAAAAGGAAACAAGGAGTGTGAAACATTACAAAACAATATAAAACAAATTGATAAAAAAATCATAGTACTTTCATTACACAGAAGTCGTTGTTACACTTCAGCACCCAACTCGTATCTTCTATGAAAGTTGCATCAGTCAGAAAAACCATAATGCCGATTAATGAGTCAAGGTTCCAACATTCCTAAGGAAAAGGCCTGGTCTGGAGGTTAGTTTTGCTTAAAAATAATTGTGTTTAATTTATTGACTTTGTATATAGGTTTTATCTCACTGGAATTGTTTCATATTTTTAAAGACAGAATATTGTAACCAATGTTATGCTCATTTCCTGCTGTGCTGGAATTTTGAATTTTTCTTGTCTTGAATTGCCAATGTAAAAACGTTGAATATTTTCTGAAATTATTTGACAGATAATCGATTATCTTAATTAATTTGGTGCTTATTTTCTTTCTTTCTGTATGTTTGTTCTTATGTTTTCTTCTCTATGCACAACCAAACCGTTTGACTCACCGGTACCAAATTCGGTGCAGTGATGGATCAGCTAAAGTGGAATCTAAAGCCGTAAAATTATTGTAATTCGAATTTTATTTCTTAATATTAAGTGGTATAATCAAGAGGATTTTTTTGTCTATATTCGCGAATTTTCTGCATATACGTTCATCGGATTCACGTCGCGCGAGAGACGGAACATGATAATTCCGTGTTTTTATTTATTACAGAACGGAAAAAATCGATCTTGCATTTCTCTTTCTTTTTCCGCCTTTTGAGGTTTCATTTTGCAACCTATATTCTCAGCAACATGTTGATAGTTCTAAGTATTTTTAAGTTTATATTTTTCATCAGCAATGTCGGGTAAATTCTGTATAGTGTATTTGTGCATTGTAAAGTTGTATTAGTTATTATACTCTATATTGTTTAAAGAAATGTTATTTTTCCAAACTTCTGGTGTTTACATTCAAACCATACTGTTATAAGGTAATCAAAAGATTAAATTTTTAAATATTAATTGATTGAGAAGGGAATCAAAATAAGGAAAACGGTTTTTTGGAACATGTAAGTGAAGATATTTGTAGAGATAAAAAATATATACGGGGGGAGGGCACATAAATGACTTTTGTTCTCGAGCAACCCTTGTTTTTCAGCTAATATTTTCAAAATGGTAACATTTAAAAGTAGAGATACCCATTCATATATTCTTTGATTGTGGTATTTAATATTCTATAATACGTTATTTTATCATATCATATGAGGAATCTTATAAATTATTCGGATATAATATTTCCACATCCATTGTTTATTAACTGTTTTATAAGGAAAGAGAAAGAGAAGTTTACCTTACAAAAGCATAATAAAACTAAAATTGCAATATCCAAGGTGATTTTAAAAAAACTCAGTCTTTAAGAATAGGTCATACGATATGCATCCAGAATCGCATATAAACAAGATTGAGAAAAAGCCTTCTGGAGACAGAAGATGGCATTTTCAACAAAACAGTGTTAGTTAAAATTTCCGATATTTTTTACATTCTTAACGGTATTGAACAAGTATTTTAATATAAGTTTCGCTATGTATATTGTTCTCAAGTCGCTAAAGTAAAATTTCGCTACTTTTTGCGCGTTCGCAGTGAAAAAATATGTTATCAAAATGCTGATATTTACTTTATTATTCAACGCATTTACGTGAAATTTTAAATTACGACTCTCCTCTAATATATTGTAATGTACTCTGTACGTTTTATACGATTTCAAAGAAAACTTGCAGTTTATAGACAAAAAACACGAGCGAAAATTTCGTATCTTTTAAGGAAATATTTTTATTTTCCCGATTATTCGTTTTTAAAATAATGTAAACATAAAAAAAAATTAACGAATAAAGAAATAAACGAATAAACGAATAAAATACTTCGCACTTTCCACAAAAGAATTGGTGAAGGTTTCAAACTATTATTAGCTTTCTGTGAAGCGGGGTGACTCAAAATTTATTTTCGAGTTCATAAATTTCTGGTTGGTTCCCTGAATGCTTTCATTACCGAATCTTTAATATAAATAGTGATTGAAAACCTATTCTATATATGCTGGAAGTTCGAGGGAATTCCATCCTGCCTTTCGGGAGGTATTCAAAAAACTGTGTATTATCATCTTTCTGTCAAGCAGCTGGATACACTCGCTTGTGATTGAATAAACTTGAAGGCTAGTTGAGGCATACAGAAGCAAATTTCGAGTTAGTTTTCAATTCACCATTTACATCAATGATTCCGTCATAAGGGTAATCAGGGGACCGACCAGGAATTTATGAAAATGAAGATGAATTTTGGCTTATCCCTCTTCACAGATATCTGATAATAGTTTGCAACTTTCATCATTTCTTTTGTGTTATGTGCACAATATTTACATTCATTTTCCTGTTCAACAATTTTAAGATTCAAGACTTCATCGGCATTTTTATCATCCCTGTTTAACTTTAAACGCCATCTATTGCATCCAGATGGCGTTTGCGCCCAAATGTTCGTATGCGATTGTGGATGCTTATCGTATTCAAAGTGTTCGATGATTTCCCTTTCATTCTTAAATATCTGATAGAACATTTGTGAAATCTTCAAATTCGTTATCTTGAATTAATAATGATTAGTGAATGCAGATTATGATTGATATAAAGTGGATATAAGTCTGAAAATTGTTACGAAATTTAAGATTCATTTATATGAGGTTTAAATATTTATTGCTCTGACTCTCCGTTTAGGAAACTATGCAAATGTGATAATTTTCTCAAACTTCCTGGAATTGTTTTTCGTGTTCTAGCAACTGTCATGATACAGCATCACGATTCGGAATAAATGAGACTTGAATGTAATATGTGAACCTTCATCAATTGAAAAGAACGCAGTTATTCTAGATTTAATGCCGGTATAAGGCTGATTTAGATAACCAAAAATTTCCTGACAAAATAATAGAGAAAACTTTACTTGAATAGATTTCCATTTTAGAATCTTTCACATATGCATTCACTTTCTGAGTATGCTTTATAGATTATAGATTGTAAATAAAGCCAAACATTTAAATACGCAGAGACGAGCATCTTAAAATGTTACCACTCTTTTAATAAAAAGTTATTTTATATATAATTTTATTTTTTTTTATCTTACACCCAATTTTTGGAATATACTGCAATAAGATTTCTTTTATTTACAGCTTGGATTCTTATATCAAGGCTGGTAAACAAAAATGATAATTTATGTTGTTATTATGAAAGTTATAACGCTGTTAGCAATTTTTTTCTGAGATTGAATTATTTTTTTGTTGATGACAATATAAAGAGAACCGAAGTTTCTTTCTCAGGTATGGTACACCATACACGATAGTGAGCATATAAGCTCAAGCTACAGAATCTGTGAATTCTGAAACTGAAATCTTAAATACTACCACTTTTGATTATATTGTGTAGTTGTGTAATATATATAGTTCTTTCAAGCAGCTCACGAATTGTAATTATGTTGCTTTTCTATATTGAATGAACAGTGACTTATGTACTTATATTGCTATCGCAAATTTCCGCTTGCTTTATATAAAAAAACATTTATATACATATATATTTATTATTACCAAAAGAAAGAGTACACAAGACAACGGTTTCAGCCGTAAACAAATACAGCGTTCACTTCGAAAATGATTAAGTGGAAAAGATATTTGTTGCTGACAATCATTAGAACGAATCCGAACGGAAACTTTCGTCAAGTGTTGACGATTTTCTGAGTTCAAGACAGATCCTATGTTCTCGGGCCCTAACCAGTGGCGGACTCCTAACGGACCTCTTAAACATTTAAATAGTTGTTGCTGACAATTGTTTTCTATGTTGAGTTATTCTAATTTAAACTGAAAAATTACTTTAAGCCAAAAACACTGAAATCTGGGAATAGTAATACAATTATATTCGGAAGAAGCAAAAGATCTGCTGAGATATTCCAATTCACACTCAGAATAAAACATTAGAGACACATTTTGATGAGAATATACAGATATTGCTGTTAGATTGATTCAAAAAGATTTTTTTAAACTAATATAACTAGATCTAGTCTGCAAGACCTATAAACAAATTCAAATAGAGCATAAAGAGGATGATTTCAAGAGAAATGAATGAATAATTAAATTCTTTTTTCGCTGAACAAGATGTTGATTACCTTCCTCAGAAATTTACAAAATTTGCAATGCAGAAGTTTCATTTAACTTTCATAACCACTTTAGTAGTTCAAATTTTTTTGTTTAGAACATTATGGATTAAAATGAACAGCAAACGTAATGCAATTATGTCCCTTTTAAAAGATTTGAAGCATTGCTTTTTCCTCTCATTGACTTTGAATTTAATTTGCAGAACAATTCCCCTAAAGGAGGAAGAAAAATGAATCTAAGAAAATAAGTAGTCCCATATGTTATAACGCGTTTTGTGTTCAGTAAGGAATTTGACTGCGACTACAGCATATAGCGACACCTATCCTCAACATTTGTACGTAATATTGAATCTTCTTAGATTTTTCCCCCCAGCTTTCAAAATAAATCAATCTACTCTTGATTTAAATTTTCTATTGATCTCCTGGAGTGGCGTTAGAGTGCGCAAAACGGAAAACATTGTCCCTGTCTGTCCGACATTGGGTGGCTCTATACAAGTTAGAGCCGTAATGATGACCCTATCAAATTTCACCAGATCTTTATTTATCTATTAGTTGAATAACGAAATCTTGAAAGAACTGACTGATATAACAACAAATATCAATGTTGAAGAATACTTGATTGGTGAATACTTCAATGTGCACAGTCAATAATGGGGTTGTAGAGACGAAGACTCAAGAGGAAAGCAACGTCAGGAGTTTATTGCAGAAAAACACAACTTCTTTCTGAGCAGCAGTGATTCCTCTCTGAATTTTGACCACAACAATAGACAAGGCTGGCCAGAATTAACGATGGGCTCCAGCCGCACCTTAGCAGGAATCTGTGCATGAGATGTATTTGAGAAAGAGACCTATAGTGATCACAAATTTATAAAAAAATGTATCAACTCCAACATTTCTTCCCCTTATTTTGCAAGATTCAAAACGGTTCACGGAGGCCACTCTACATTCGCAAATCTCTACGAGTCTTAATTCCATGCTCTACAAAACTTTATTTCCAATATTTATAATGAAGCATAGTTCAATGAAACCGCCAGAATCATTCAATTCGAAATTCACAAATCTTGCAGAAAAGTTTATAAAACTAAACGTTACCCCCGATTCCTATCGTAGCTTGGTGGAATAGAGATCTCGAAATAAAGAAGAAAGAATTAAAAACCTGAGCGAGGCGTCTCCAAAAGAGTAGAGGCGAAGATAAAATCCACTACAAAATTGTTCTGTCAGAAAAAAAGAGATATGTTGAAGAATGCAGTCAAAAGAGCCCAACGTGGATCTTGGAGACTGTTATACACCCAGACACTAACTCCCTGCGGAACTCCATACCGATCAGCATTAAAAGCCTTCAAACCACCCTCGGACATATTTCAAAGAATAGAAAGCAGTGAGAAAGAAACTCCTACAGAATTCGGGCTAAAAATAGTACTAAAATTCTATCCAAAAATTGCACCAAGGGCAGCACAGATACAACCTAATAAAACCATACTTGAAGAAGAAAAATACTCTCAACAAGAAATAGATGGCATCCTCAAAAACATTCCCAACGGTACAGTCCCTGGATATGATGGCATCGATAATATCATGTAAAAGTTATTTTTAACTTCTTTACCTCTTTTTTGTTAGACTTTTTAAATAAGTGTTTAGAACTTAAATGTTTACCAGATCATCTGAAATTCGGACATGTTGTCCTGTTTCACATGATGGACAAAGACTAACAGAATATTTAATCTTACAGACCTATATCATTGCTCCCCACACTTGGCGAATTATTAGAGAAACTCGTTCTTGAAAGATTTAACTTCCAATTAATGACAAAAAACTACAACATCCCCTTCAGTACGGATTTAGAGAAGGGAAGTCAGTTGACGACGCACTCCTCCATGTCACATCTCTCCTAGAACAAGCTCGAAGGCAGGAAAAATACGCTGTGTTGATATCTTTAGATATCTCTAGTGCATTTGACAGTCTGCAATACTCTTCCAATACATAGATTTTCTTCCCTCCCTCTCTTCTCCAACATTAGCGAAATGCTTCTTGACACAATAAGAAACAGATGAGTGGTGATGGAAACCAACGAAGGGCCAGTCTTTTGGGAATTGACTCAGGGATGTCCACAAAGTTCATGTGGCAGACTAGCAATTTGGAACATCATAGCAAACGAAATCCTGTCGGTACAGTGGCCTCAATGAGTTCATCTACAAGCATTTGCCTATGACTATGCGTTTATCGTTACAGACAACACCAGAGAAGGTTTCAGAACGCTCAGCAATTTAGCACTGGACAAGTTTAAGGACTGGGCAGACAAAAATAAACTCCACGTCTCAATGGAAAAATCAAGCTATATCCTTTTCAGCAAGATTGTCAGAGGATCAACGATTAAATAGGGAAACCAACCAATTAGCCGCAAAAACAATTTAAAAATCAACGCGTTAAAATAGACCATAAATTAAGCTGGTTACCACACGTAATATAGAAGGGCAAAACGGACATGGATCAATGTCAACATCTCTGCAGAATCGCACGAAAAATTTGGGCTTCAACAAGAATATCACAAGGCTATTGTATAAAT
>BGPR01004949.1:20130-42062 GCA_013235015.1 Araneus ventricosus
TCAAGGGAATCTAATTTGAAGAGATGCTGGTTGCTTTTTTTTCTCCGGAATGAGCTCTTCGGTTTTGATTCTTAATTGATTTTCTGTCTTCCTTTTGCGATTTTATTACTTTTTTTGCCATTTATCACAATCAGTGAACTCAAAGTGGGAAAGTAAGCCAATTAGAATAAAAAGAAAATACAAGCTTTTAAAATAATTTCAGGGGAACTGTAGCTCTGCAACTGAATTTTAAATAATAATAAACGATATTCTGCACAAAATCTATTTCTAAACGTATGTTATTTAATTCCTCATAGAGCTTTTTTTGCCACCTTCTGTCTGATATTACTGAATAGAATTCAACCTTGTTCCCGTGAAAAGCATTTTTCTCCCCTGTCTCGATCACGATTATTCAGAACATCTGTTAGATTTATTGTTTTTATTTTTCAATCTTTCATTACATGATACTAACTTCTAAAATATCGTTATTTTACAATTATTTATTGATCTGATTTATTTCTCTGTATTTGCATTATTTTTTTGCATATGTATATAACTATGCACAATAAAATGAACCAAAAATGAAAGGAAGGCGATGCAAAAAAAAAATCGAAATGAGTATCCCAAAATAAAAGATATATAAAAATCAAAAGAGTATGAATGAGAAAAATATTTAGAAGGGGAAAAGGAAAGTGAAACGTTGTAATATTGACATTTCCCCAATATTAAATAATTTTTTTCCAAGTACTTGAGAGATAAAAGAGACATTTTAAATCGATATCCGTATTATTCGTGCTCTTTATGATTAATCTCTTCAGAAATGATTATATTCTTTAAAATAGAATAGAATAGAAAAATTAGAATTCTTTAGAAAAAAAATAAGTTTCCATTGGCTTGATTATAGTAGTATTCCAAAGTATTTTTAGCCTGTGTAAGCTAGGAAAGCTCTGCAGTTCTAAATAAATAGGAAAGTAAGGGTGGAAAGTTCTATGGACACTCTTGAAAATATTTTACAGATAAAATTCATTTTATCACAACCTTTATCAAAGAGAAAAATGTCTTATCAAAAGAAATAATGTAATTCCCTCTACAAAGAAATTTCCTGTTTGGAGCCTGAACCATACTGATACTGTATGTAATTAAAACATATTTAAGGCCTGATAGAGGATTTATTTTCATTATTCAGTTCAAGAGGTTATCGTCAAAACACTATCTTTCCAATCTTCCAAGTTGCCAGTCACAAGAGAAACAGAAGAGCATTTATATCCACTACTATCTTAATATATAGCTTTTCAAAAGACTGACGTTATTTTCTGCAGAATTGTTTGCTGTGGTTTTTCTACATATCTCAATGTTCTTCAAATTAGACAGAGCTACAGAAAACCACTGGAAGAGATGATTTGTATTCGACTGTAAGATGCCATGGCCCTATCATTTGAGTAGTTCAATAAAAATTTGGCAAAAAAGTCACCATCACATCTACGCAAATCTATATTCAATGACTCGTTTAAATTCTTTCAGCTCTACGATAGCATGTTCGTCAATACAATACTAAGTCAACTGTGAAATCAAAGAACTCAGTTCGTGTGATCTTCCTTATCAACTTGAAAACTGTACTTTTGAATATTGCAGATGTGGTGTCACATCCAGTGGCTGTGCAGAAAAGAGAATGACATCCTTTATTGACCAAATAGCTTCTCGTGTTTTGGTTATATTGTAGAGTTTTTCGTTGTTAGTTGACTGGGGTCATAGAGTAGTGTGATGTTCCTGGGATACCTTTGTTTAAATATAATTGCAAACAGAAACGTATCAGTACAATTGCAATACTTACTGCTGATCTGGTAACTGGGTATACATTTATCGCAATTGAATAGAATAGTGTATTTACTTACATCCCCATCCCCTCCTGCTATGAGTTATCCCTTCAGACTGGAAGTAGCTCATCATCATTTGAATTGGTCTCACAACTTCTCGAGTTTAACAAAAAAAAAGTAACTTATATATACTAGTTAATCACAGAAGTAGGCGGTTGCTTTTAATCTTTGGACGAGTCCATTTTCGAATCCCCTCGTGGGTCATGGGGATCGCGTTAAGAAACACTGCCAGAAACAGACTGGAAGATATTTGACATTTAGTGTTCGCGATATTAGATGGGTCATCTCCATATGTAGATAGTGGATTATCTGCTTGCATTTAAATGTTAGTAGTAGCATTTTAATTTATTTCGCACTTTAAATGCTATTTTAAAAGAACTGATCTACATTTTATAATCGATTAAACTTCATGCGTATTCTGAAGAACAGAAATTTTCAACAAAAACCCGATTTCATCCTGCAAAATTTATGATATCAAATAGCGATTGAAGTTTTGGATAATTTTTACTTTCGCCTGAATAAATTTTGATAACAAAGAGTTAAAATTTTAATAATTCTTAAGTATTTACATATAGTTTTTTGCATAAGTGTAAGTAACGAATAAAAGAGAATATGTCAATATTATTATTAAAATTAATAACTTGTTGATTTAGTCTCATTTTCCTTTTTTATCAATTTATTTTCTGGGATTTCTTCGTTAATTGATTTGCTGTCGAATCGTATTATCGAAATCTTCGCATATTAATGATTTTAGTGAAAAATACTACACCACTATATATTTACTACTATTTACCGCTACATATATTTAACTGTATATATTAAGTACTATATACATTTAAATTTATTATATTTTAATAATTAAATTAAATGTTTCTATATTTAAATTTTCTTAACTAATGTGGTATAGTGTTTATATTTAATAATGAAAACTGACTTGAATATGTGCATTATTGGCAGCTTAACGATTTGCAATTTTTTTTTTTTTAATGTTACAGTTTCCAGGTATAATATTCTTGAAATCTACTTTTTTGCTTACATCAAAAGTGGTGTATAACTCACATAGCTTGTTTCCTTAAATGTTTTTCGGTAAAAAATACTATTTTAACCGATTTTCAACGCATACGACTTCAAATCAATTTTTGAAAGAGATATCAATACTTCATAGTCTGCTAATTCGTATAATGGATTGCCAAAATAATTTTGGATGGTTAATCGTCGGATAATTTATAGATTATTAACATTATTTTACAGTGAAAAAAACCCTGGTTGTTTTAGTTTAAATCAAAAACACAGACGAAGTTCTTATAATAAATTATACAAATTTTGAAAATTTCTTATTAATAACACTTTTTAAAAAATTAAAAACGATTTGAGGCTACTTGACTTTATTCTATAGATTCAAATTTAATTTGTATCTAAAGAATAAATTCAAGTAATGAAATTGCTATTCCTTAATACTTGATTATTTGTAATCTTATTATTATATTTTACAATTGGGTGATCTATTATTTATAATTTCTGTTTTATTTTTGCTGCAACTGCTAGATGGATTTAGTGAAATTTTTACAAAATCCAGCGCAATGAAAAGAACGGCCATTTTTAGTTTATCGTTTCCATATTTTTGCACCTAGGCAGAAATGGAAAGGTTCAAGTTGGGATTTTTTAAAACAAAATTTGTATTTGACCGCATTGATCTAGAAAGAAATGTAATAAATATCTGACATGCATGACAATACCAAATGAAAAAATATTTCATTTTAGAAATATACGAAGTTCCCTTAAGTGCATCGTTCTCTTACGAATAAGATGAAATTTTGCATCGGCTCATAAAATGGCAATCCGTTATACTATTCAAAAGTTTTTAAGCTTCAAATTTTATATAAAATTTCATGTACTCAAAATTGTTTTAAAATCAAAAGTATAAATTCAGAATGTATAGAATACTTTATACGATTACATAAAAAAAAGCGGGTGTGTGGACATAAGACAGAGGTGAAGCTTCTTACGCTTTTCTATATAATTAAAAGTATAATGGTAGAATTACACTATCTCTGTCTCTCTTTCTTTCACTTCCCTCACTCAAATGAAGCAAAACATTTAAAAATTCTATAATTATTTATTTATAATGATGATAATAAGTACAAATATATATATAAACTTATTATTTATTTATAATTTATGACTAAAAATATTATAACGCATGCAAGCAGTTATTAAAAAAACATTTTTTTTACATTTGTTATTAATCTGTATATTGAAACAAAAAAATCTAATCTAATCATTACAATTTATCTTGTGCTCTCATATACTTCAGTAGAATGTTTTTATAATTTTCTTGGTGGGTTGTAACTTTCATATAAATTCTGTGTTACACTGTTTGAAGTTCTGTCACCTTTTTATTTTGATTACACCTTTATATGTATGTAAGTTCTCCCCACACTAGGTGGGTCAAGCATTTGTAGCCATCGTTATCTCCCCACACTAGGTGGGTCGAGCATTTGTAGCCATCGTTATCTCCCCACACTAGGTGGGTCGAGCATTTGTAGCCATCGTTATCTCCCCATCTGGTGTGGGTGGAGCCAATGTTTACAACCAGCTCAGTTTTGACCTTTGCCATTGTTTGGGGCATAGTTTGTAAAATATGTTTCCTCCAACGGCCTATTTACCCTTTAGGGTAGGCCGGCCAGCTTTTGGGTAATTTTCCGAAATTTCAGAGAAAAATGACCGAAAGAAACGCCCTTTTTTGCTACTAACGAGCTGCGATTTACTTAATATACTGTCCTTATTAGATTGGCTTTATTCGGGCCCAGTTTTTAGCAAACAAGATTAATTTTATCTCAAGAGCTATTGCGAATTTTGAAATGAAATTTGATACATATATAGAAAAAGGCATGTCGGATCGAATAATGTTAAAAGCTTGGCTTCCGTAATGGGAAAATTTCGAGATAACAGTCAATTAACTATGTTAATTACCTCGACTAATAAGTTTGTCAATCCCGAAAAACCTTTCCCTTGAGTCATTGTGGGTTTTCTCTCATCATTTGCCATCGAATTCTGCACTACAGGGCAAACTGCTCATCCTTTTGTCATCCAGCATCTAAAACTTTTCTATGGAGCTGTGTTTTCTTCTTCAGAAGAAAAAAACAGGAGGGTGAACTAGAAATAATATTTGCTGTTTATTAAAGACCACTTTATTAAATTATTGACTTTAAATTGAGCTCGCAGCATACATTTCAAGTCAATGTGAGATTATATATATTTATAAGTGAAAAAATCACTGAAACTAAACGATAAAGTGTTTTTTCAAATAATATTCTAAAATATGTTTTTTTCCTGGATGAGACAATTTGGTTTAAACCTAACTGATAACCCGGCGTTGCTAGCATTTTTATCCTCCATACTCGTATCCATATTTTTTCATACTGTCACCTCCGTTTTATTTTCTTATATAAATATTGTTACTAACTTTTTTTCCAACAAACGTAACTCTCATTCGAATCCTTTCTTGTTGAATTAAAGCTTAAAATTTAGCCCTTTTATTACTTTATAACAGTACGGTTTGAATTATAACGCGAAAAGTTTGGAAAAAGAATATTTTTTATAAACTTTTAAACAATAAACCGTATAATAACTAATACATCTTTACAGTGAACAATTATACTTTACGTAATTGTCTCGGCGTAGCTGGTAAAAAATATAAACTTACAAAAATTTAAAAGGAACAAAATGTTAATAAAAATATCTTACGTTGCAAAATAAAACATCAAAGGACAAAAAAATAAAAATAAAAAAGAGAGGGAAAAATGCAAGAAAAATATTTTTCTCTGATGCTTATAAATTGAAACCGGAAGCATAATATTTCGTCACGTGTTACACGAATTGTCTGCAAAAGAAAAGCGTTTCCGAAAACTTTAAAAAATCTTTAAAAATCAGGAAATTTACACAGCGGTTTCAAATTACTCTAATTATAACGGGATATTCTGGACTTTACAATGAAATAAAAATGACAGTTTAGCAATGAGAATATATGCAGAAAATGCGCGAAAATCCGCAACCACTTAACACTAAATAAATAAAAATATAATTTGAATTCTAAAATAATTTTTACTGCGTTTCTTCCCGCTTGTGCCAATCCATCACTGTGCAAAATTTAGTCTAGTAAGTGAAAAGGTTTGGCCATGAATAGACAAGAAAAAACGAGCATGCATACTCACTGCATGTTTACACTATATAGGGCACACCGCTGGACTTAGAGCTATGAAATTTGATACAAACATACTTTTTGGGGATCTATGTACATCAGGGCCATTTTTTAAATGAATTAATTAAAAATTAAATAAATCCCTTGAAAATTCGGAACATATGGTACCAGAAAAGTTATTTTTACACCGACATAAAAAAATTATTTCTTTTATGATACTAATTTATTTGCCGTCTAATTTTTTCTGTAATTTTAACATCGTTTTCTGAGTTGTCTAATATTTGAAATGTATAATTCTGATAGAATTTTATCCTCCTACCGGTTTTTAAATAGATATCTTAGAACTTCATCCATTGAGATAAAAGATGGCGCGGATACATCAAAGTCCGAAAAGAATGGAACCACATAGTTTTTCCCTGGACCATTCAAATGATAGCAACTTCAGCTCTTATTTTCGTTTACCAGCATGGACATAAAAATCCAAGCTTTAAATTAATGAAACGTATAACAATACCGAGGGTGCTTAACGTTTTAAAAGAAAATTTATATGGGAAGATTTCGAATTAAAATTGTGGTAAGACTTTAATAATCACGTATATTGTTCGCTTTAATATCCCGAGACTAGCACTTTTGGACGATTTTACACCTTAAAGGAATGTCCTATGAGTGCATTTCTGGAGTTCTTTGTTAGATCGCGTTAAGTAAAATGTAAACATCTCCCCTTCCATTCTTCATTTCCCCTATTTTAATTAAAATAACTCCGCCCGGCGCAAGCGCAAAAACGGGGAGGGTTTCGGGATCCATGGCTAAACAATATGCGCATCCAAATGCTTGATCTTTAACAATATTCTTTAAAGTATAAACAATTTCTGGAAAATGAATAGAATGTAAACGACTGTATGGAAAATCTGTTAAAGCAATACCTTACTAAGTTATTTCTTAAGCAAATTGCAAATCTTTCAAACAGCCTAAGAAAGGCATTATTTCTAAAAAGTTGCGCTCTTTTCAATTGATGAATATTCATCCATTATGTGCATTGCGGTTTCCTTCATTGAAAAATATCCACCTTCGTCGACCAGCTTGTTTGCCGGGAATATAATTTCAATTGAATATCTTTATTAAGGGAATCATGAATATGAAATTATGCAGTGGAGCTATGGAGAGGAATTAAGCGGTGATTAGTTTAAACATATTATTTATTATTGACAACAAACAGTTAATTCCACTCCATCGTAATGTGACATAGTTTCTGGTGGGGGAGTGATGTAGCGGCTAAATTATAGCTCACGCAATATTTAACTTATTTTTTGATATCTTTTTATATCGTGCGTTTATTATTATATTTAATTTTATTCTTCATCGTAATTTTATTTTATTGGTGAGAGTTTAAAAAGATGGATGGAAATTTATATTTACTTTGATGGTGACGATTTCTGGTGTGCATCAAGTTTAAAAAATAAACGCTATATGAAATTTAGCTTTTTTTTATTTGATATGTCAAACAAAATATTTGTTGCTTCATTGACGATCGAAATAATCAATAAGCAGCACTTTCTTTTAGTAAACGATAGCAAAAAATATCCAACTTGGATCTTCGAATAGTAATCGACGAACTGTCAATTCAATTATGTATTTAATTAAAACGTATGCATGATAATCAGTATATACAACCTTCATATTGAACCTTTATAAAATTTACTAAAGTTATTCGAAGATACAATTTTAAAAAATTAAAGTTTGTGAAAAAATCCCTCGTCATTTTATTTCCCTTAGAGACCAACCGAGATTTTACTGTATGAAATGCCGATATCTTTCTAAAACTTAATGGTTGGAATTTAATGGCTTGGAATTTTTATATGACACAGGTTAGCCACAGCCGACCCCTCAACCGAATAAAAAATTTTCTTAACTATGTTTACTGTCGCAGACGTCGACTTGTCTCTCCGCAGAGCCTTAATGGAAGATTGACTGTCAGTATGGATATTGATCCGGAACCCGTTTTCCAAAGAAAACCGCAAAATCACCGCCAGCTCGGTCTGGAAAATAGCATTTCGAAATAACCTATGTATGTTATATATATATATATATTGATTGTGGCCTAAATAAACTTATTACCAAGTTCTAGTCATCAGTGAATTAATTTCAATTTTATTCCATTTACCTGACCAGGCTCTTCTAAGGTCCTTACAGAGAGAAAATTCCAACAGAACATGTTCCACTGTAACCTCCCCAAGATGACAATAGCAGGTTGCAGACTTTCCGAACAAACGCTTCTGATGAGTAATAAAATCCTCGTGTTCGGTAAATCTAACTTAAATAAAAATTACCCTGAATTCTTATCAATTCCACCTTTTCAAAGAACTTTCTCGTCGAATGGCCCTTATTAGTAATGCCCCATCTTGCTTGACATTCATTTATCATTTTGGACCTCATCAAGTTCTTGATCTGACCTCTTGTTCATGTAAGTCGTAGTCAACTTTCCCTTTAATAGTCTCTAATTTTTCCAACTCATCAGGCCTTTCATTTCTAAGAAAGACCTGATAAACTCTTATGCATATAAGGGGTATGTAGTTTCTATATATTCTAACTGTCATCTTAATTTTATTTATTTTTTCTCTTTTTTTCAAGTACAGAATCTAAAGACAAGAGTGATGACCTATTACCTGGGTATGTGAAAAATATCTATCAGCTATATATTCCACAGCAGCACGGACATCTATCATTCTTGCCATGAAAGCGGCCGAGGAGTCCCCGAACCGCAAACTTACAAAATTTTTCTAGATCCCATCTTCAAATAGACAAACACACAGCCAGCCCTCTCATTCATTCTTGATCCATCGGTATATATTCTATTTGATTATGGAGTAATTTCATCAAAAACTGACAACTGATCCGAAAAATTTCCCAAGAACGGAGGATTCTCTCAATCAAAATCGCACAAACCCTAAATTACTCTAAAGAACTTCCACTGTTTGATTGCCTATTACCCTCAATCTCCGTTCGACCTTTAAGATCAGGTGAAGAACACCACAGATAACCTGCAGAGCGGCGCTTGAGACCGCTCAGTAGGTCCTACTAATAGTTAACAAAGAATGCCTCTGTAATTGTGTTAGCTTATTGTTCATTCGGGCAGGGTCCCTGTGCGATATCTCATACATATACAAGATAACTTTTCTATTATAATGCCATAAACATGCTTAACTATTTTAAGCTTTAAGCCCCAAGTGGCTCTAGTTACCTTTCTAATTTTTTTCCTTTGAGCTACAGACATTTGTCTATAACAGCTGTAAGTGTGGAATAACAGACAATTTCTTATCAAAATCGCCTCAAAATATTTAAGTTTACAGCAATAGGATATCCTTTGATCACACAAATATAGAGCATATGTATGAGTAATCTCTTTTTTAATTTTGAATATTACAAACTTAGAGTTTGAGGTACTAAATGTTAAGTTATACAAACAAACCCTCTCTTCCAGACTTTGCAAGATCTGTCGTAAAGTGATATGTGAGGCAGATACCTTCATCACTACATATATGTCATCAGCATATTCTTTTATTTCTTCACTTAAAATTTAGTTAATAACTAAAGGCCAAAGCACCGTACCAGCATTTGATTCCTGTGGAACACCCACATTATACCTCCATTTGCATTTGTCAAGCAATAACACCACCCTTTCTTAAAAAATCTTAAAATCAACTCAACAATTTTTCTGGGACTACTTTGAAATCAAAAATAATCTTCCCACCTTAATGAATTGAAGGCATTGCTAATATCCAAAGAAATAAAACTTGAAAACTTACCCTCTTCCTTCGCTTTTTGCGTAAATTTCAAAACACTATCCAGAACAGATCACCGTGCTCCTACCCTTTCTAAAGCCATGCCGCCTTTCACTCAAGAATTTATTTACTTCCAGACGGTCCATCAGTTGGCCCGTCATAATCCCATTATCCAAATCTTTCCCATTTTCGAAGTGAATGCTGTACTTGTTGACGGCTGAAACGGTTTTCTTATTTTTCCTCTTGCTAACGAATGTCTTTTTATAGAGTAAGCGGCAAGTTGAAATAGCAATATCATTACACAATTATCTGTTCATTCAATACTGAAAAGCAACATAATTACATTTGGAGAGCTGCTTCAAATACTGCGTACATAAGATTCAAGATATATATATATATATATATATATATATATATCAAAACCAACATATAAACACAAAATAAAAACTCAAAAACAGCAAAAAAGGACAAAATGGCTAAATAGACAAAAACCAGAAAACTAAAATTGAAAAATATCACAGCGAGCCGCTCGTCAGGAAGCGAATCTCGCTCATGATATTAATTTGTGCTTTTTTCTCCTGACGACAAAAGAAATCCGTTAAAAATTGCCGTCATCCCTTCTAAAAGCACAAAACAAACGAAAATGGAAGAATTTCTTGAATAAAAAATATAAATACATTTAAGAAGATTTAAAAAGAATCAAATACAAAAATCCGAATACAAATACAAAAAATCCGAATACAAAAATACCTAGAATAAAAAACAGCCGTAACATAAAAAATAATAAAATAAAGCGAAATATGCTAACCATGGCCAGGGAAACGCTACCGCGACCACGAGGAAAATGAACGCCAAGCCAGTTATCGCCGTTGCCAAACAGAGGAAAGAGAAAGAAAAGGAGAAAGAGGCTTTGTCAGTAGCTCCGTAATCACTGCTTGAGATATCGTCGCACAAAGTTCTCGGGAATACCATTATTTAAAAGTTGATCATACAAAAGCTTTAATTGTCTAGATTTTGAAATTTCGTTCGAACAAATAGATCTAATGCGAGAAAATTGAGAGATAATAGTGTTTCTATAAATCTTAATAGAAATATTAGAAGACCAATATGAAAGTCGGTTGACACAAAAATTAAAATCCATTCTTTTGTCAAAGATATCGATACAAAAGTTATTATCAATAAGTTTAATATCCAGATCTAAGAAATCCGCTTCAAACTGATTACAGTTTGTTTGTTTAAGAAGCAAGGCTGAAGGATAAATATTTTGCCACGTAATATTAAATGATCCATGATTATAAACAATAAGATCATCTACGAATCTGAAAGCCTGAGGATGAAGAAGTAAATAATTCTTCTCAGAATAATGAAGGAAGAGGTTAGCTGTAATAGAAGAAAATGAAGATCCTTGAGGAATGCCATGTGATTGGAGAAAAATACTTTCCCCATTGTAAATAAAATTATTAAATATGCAAAAATTACATAATTTATCTCAATACTCAAAAGAAATATTGAGAATATTTTTGTAATCAAAAAAGTAAGAGTTAAGCACCTCTCCGAAGAGTGGCTAAAGGAATGCTTGTAAATATATATATATATATATATTTCACAACGACACAATATAATCACAAGTGGTAATATTTACGATTTCGGTTTCAGAATTCACAGATTCTGTAGGTTGAGCTTATATGCTCACTGTCTTGTATGGTTTAACAAACCTGAGAGAGAAAATTTGGTTCCTTTTATATCGTCATAAAACACTAAAAATAATTCAATCTCAAGAAAAAATTGCTAACAACTTTATAACTGTCATATTAACAACATAAATTATTATTTTTGTTTACCAGCCTCGATATAAGAATCCAGGCTTTAAATAAAAGAAATGATGCGGCTGCATATCTCATGAGTTGTCTGTAAGAGGCGAAAATAAATTTATATATATAAATACATTTTCATTAAAAGAGTGGTAACATTTTAAGATGCGCGTCTTTGCATATTTAAATATTTGGTTTTATTTACTGTCTATAATATATAAAGAATACTTAGAAAGTGAATGATTCTACAATGCAAATCTATTCAAGTAAGTTTTCTCTATTATTTCGTGAGAAAATTTTTGGTTATCTAAATCAGCCATATACCGGCATTAACTCTAGAATAATTGCGCTCTTTTCAATTGATGAAGGTTCACATATTGCATTAAAGTGTCATTTATTCCGAAACGCGATGTTGTAGCATGACAGTTGCCAGTATAGGAAAAGCAATTCCAGGAAATTTGAGAAATTATCATATTTGCATAGTTTCCTAAACGGAGAGTCAACATTTAAATTTTAGTTTATTTAAGTTACCATTATTTAAATATTAATCTCATATACCGGATGTCCCAAAAATGACTGATGGATTTTGAAAAGCAATAAAAAACGAAACGCAATAGAAATGTATCGTTTGCGGCCTTACGCTTGGGAAAACAAGGAATTTTATGCCACTAATTTGCATATTTAGTTACCATTTCTGGCAACAGGTAGTGCTGCATAATAGCTGAAATAAAAACCGGCATGAAAATGTTGCAAGGACTGTTTCAAAAAATTAAACAACTATGTTTTCAAAATAACCACCATTTGCAGCAACATCATGGCGCTGTCTAAGACAAAACTGCCCAGACACCCGTAGAAACATGTCACTTGGAATTGTCTCATATGCTGTACTGATGTGTTGTTTTAGTTCCGCAATTGTTTCTGGAGTTTGGCGGTATACCAAGTCTTTCAGGTACCCCTAAAGAAAAAAGTCACATGGCGTCAAATCTGGCGAATAAGGAGGGCATGCCATGCCGCTTCCTGTATGCTTGTCGTAATCAAAGGCAATAACACGATCATTGGAATGTTCGCTCAGGAAATCAAATACTGCAGACGTTTGATGTGAACGTGCACCATCTTGCACGAACCAGGAGGCGTTCCAATGGTCGCCCAAAGCACAATGAATCGCCACAAATTCATCCAGAATCCCAAGATATTTTACAGTATTTATCGTTTGCTCTCGAAAAAATGGTCCAATTATTCCTTTAGAGGAAATCGCGGCGAGACCATTACTTTTGGGGAATACAGGGATGAAGGTGCAGCAACATGTGGGTTTTCGGTTCCCCAAATGCGCCAGTTCTGCTTGTTGACAAAGTCATCGAGGTTGAAATATGCCTCGTCCGAGAACAATATGTTTCCAACATCGATATCATCCTCATCCACAAATTTCAGCATAGCGTTCGCGAAATCATATCGTGCATCAATGGCATTCACACTCAGAGGTTGGCGCGTCTGTATCTTGTAGGGGAACATGTGAAGGTTGTGGCACATGATACGGTGCGTGGTCATTCCTCGGAGTCCAGCACTAGATGCAACACGGCGAACTGTAGGATGGCCTGCTATACGGCACCAGCATTCGATTCTGTATTGGCACTGCGTGGCCGGTCTACATTTCCAATACGGTCATCATTGACGTTCCCCGTTCGTTCGAATTTTTCGAACAGAGCTTTTATCGCACTGTCTGACGGGCCACTTCTCACATCATTTCTCCTTTGGAAACTGCGCCTCGTTTGAACACAGCTGTGTTCCAGGCGGTGATACTCCAGAACAAGAAATATCCGCTGTTCCAAGGATAAAACCATTTTCAGTAGTTATGCTCTTTTACAAGCACTCACAAACAGATTGCGTGGCAAAATACCGAATGAAGATGTCACGGGTTCAATTTTTCTGCAGTTCTCGAATACTTGCAGCATCACCTGTTTTGGAAAGGGTAAATAAATATGCAAATTGGTGGGATAAAATTCCCTGGTTTCCCAAGCATAAGGCCGCAAACGATTCATTTCAATCGCGTTTCGTTTTTCTTTTATTGATTTTCAAAATCCATCAGTCATTTGTGGGACACATGTTATATGAATCTTAAAATTCTGAACAATTTTCAGACTTATATGTACTTTATATCAATTATAATCTGCATTCACTAATAATTATTAATTCAAGCTAACGAACTTGAAGAGTTCACAAAAGTTCTATCAGATATTTAAGAATGAAAAGAGAAATAATCAAACACTTTGAAGTCTTTTAAGGCTTCAATATTTATATCCTGCTTCTGTGTAATTTTTTAGACAACATATTATGCATTTAGTAGTATGTAACACATTTTGAAACCACAAAGTTTACCTTGAAATTACCATTTGAAAGAGTAGGGATGTTTTCAAAATTTGTCAAATTTAGTGTGGATTTTAGGCAGTTTGCAAATCGGAAGAAAATGCAATGAGTAGAAAAATCAGCCATCAAAATGCTTATTTCTTTATTTTTTTTTAATACAGTTTTTCTCACGTAACTATATTTCATATCATCACATAAATCCGCGAATTCAGGCAATTTAACATTTCGAAATGTACTGATTTTTGTGTTCTTATTTTCAGAGAGAAAGATTCCGTTTGTATGGGAACTGAAAACTGCTTATTATTCTTAATAAGGTGTAATTTCAGTTTAATTAACTTTGGATAATTCTCCGAAGTATATTGCTATTTAAAAATTTTTGTATTGCTAAATATATGCTGGAAGTCTTTTTTCATGTTTTCAAGATTTGATCTTCAATCACCACGAAACACTTTTTTTTCTGTTCGATAAAATGGATTTTTTGGGCGAATGATAAAAGAAAATCCCACAGAAAAACTTTAATCTTTCGTTTTTGTTCTATGTAAAACAGGCAATCATTTTTAGAGTAAATTTTTATCCCAAAGAGAAAAGTAGGCAGTTATTAGCAGTGCCGGAACTCTCTGACGTGGGTGGTATTATTGAGGGTAGACGTTCACAGGATGGAGTGGATGATAGCGGAATTAAGTAGGGAATCACTTCGAAATTAAAAAAATGTTTAGATTTAAAACATTTAATTATATTATTTATGTTTTAAAGCCATGAAATAACAATGAAACACCGCATATTTTACAGTTATGATTTATATTTTATTTGGGATCAAACATTAAGCATTAACATAATGGTGACTGTAGCTCAAAACATGAATATAATAAAACATGTTGAAGGATAATTTTTTAAAATCTTCGTTAATTTCAAGTTATGCTAAAGTTAGAAGATTTCAACCTAAAATTATGACATTGGTAAGTGAAATAAGAAACATAATTGATTTGCAGAATGAACATAATATACTTTTAAAAGCATGTTAGCTTAATATATTTAGCCGATTCGCGCCAAAACTTGCATTTTATTAATTTGAAAAACCCATCATATTTTTGATGGTAAGAATAAGGCAAAGATCCCGCTGTTTTACTAAAATCGCTTTTAAATTTTTTTTCTTATTTATTTCTCGCGAATAAAAGAAACAATGGTGTAAGCATATAGGCATACTGTATTCCAACAGAGCACCATTGTATCTTTGGAGGGCTCTAATTGGACAAGCGAATCTGACGTAACTATGCTTTGTTGACCTTTGACCACGCTCTGACTGATTTTTTCAACTAGCGGTAGTGAAATGTTCGTTTTGTAATACGCTATGGCTATTCAGAATTCCAATCTTCCCCCTTCTTTAGTAAAGGAAATTGTTAAAATCGTTGAAAATGAAACCATCGTTCGAAGCAAGCTTAAGGACTGGTGCACACTAGCCGATTTGTGTCGTTGAAGCTATAAAAATAACAGTAGTAAACCACATGTTCCCTGCGGAGACACAAATCGGCTAGTGTGCACCGGTCCTTAAGTTCCCATATTCTTCTATCCATGAATACAACCCCATTCCTCCTGCGGAGACACACAGGGAGTATGTGGGTTACTAGTGTTATTTTTATAGCCTCAACGACACAAATCGTCTAGTGTGCACCGGGCCTTAGGCAAGATACGCGTGTCTCACTGTTGATGCGATGTGCAGAAAAGTGACGTCAGATTCGCTTGTCCAATCAGTGCCCTCCAAAGTTACAATGGTGCTGCTCGAATACAGAATGTCTATATGCGTGCCGTAACGGGGGTTCCAGCTCCACAACACCCCTGAAACTTTCATTCTGAAATTATTTGGTTTTATAAATTTTCACCCTTGCTCAAAATATAGGAAGCATGATTTACCCAATTTAAAATATATTGCTAAGAAAATTTATTTCTTAGATGTATAACATTTTTTAGCCATTCAGATCAACGTTATTCTATTGGTTATTATCAGCCGATTAGTAATTACGTATTAAAGCAAACTATCTGTTTCAGTAGAAAGTAAAATCCAAAATTAGTTTATATGCTATAAAAATCAAAACTACTCAAGAGATTTTCTATAAATTTTCCTCACGTATAATATATTATGAAGTAAGAAAGATTCTGTGGTGAAAACTAAGTGCCAATTTAAAAAATAATTAATTTATCATTATTAATAAAGGATACGAAAAATTCTTTCACCCTGAACAATATCAGCTTGTAACACAAAAAAGAATAACATAATTTAATTGATAGAGTATTTTTAAACTTTAAATGAGGAAATTAGTCCTTTCCTCACGAAACTCAGAACTAAAAATATCTATAGCTCAAAGATTTAAGAGTTGTTAAGAACGGCAGAAAGCTATGCACATAATCAAGAAACCTCTAATAAGCGAGTTAAATAGACAGAAAACGCATCAAATATATAATGCGTGTTAACAGATGTTGCTTGTATTAAAAGGGAAGATCTACAAATGTCTTTTGTTGCTACCAATATATAAAGATTTAATGCTCCGAAGTAGGGCATGCAGGATACAGTAAATCCAATTTTTGATTTGGCAGGACTCAAAGAAATAAGCCAGAAAAGAAAAATCCTGAGAAATTCTCAAGAAATTTATCTTTTCTGGAAGAAAATGTTAAACACCACTTAATTTTTTTTTTAATCTAAAAATTGAACAGATTTTTAAATTTAGAATAAAATGAGATAAATATTTTTAAATTTGATACAATTTAAGTGATCTCTCACTTTAACATTTCCTTCTTGAAAAATATATATTTTCTGAGAATTAACTGGGATATGTTGACAAAATCATTAGCTGAAATCTTAGATTATACTGTTTTTCGCCATATCTGATCTCAGTCTGGTTGAAAAAATTATTTCAGCGCGACTTATTTTCCTAACTTAGGAAATGAAGCATTTATAAAAATGTTTCAAGCTCTGGGTTTTTAGTTCTCCGTCATGATAAGAAGAAATTCGTGAATTCAAAATGTATTCCTATGTAATGTTACTTATATTACTTGTTCCAAATGTATAGAATCTGCAGTTATTTTGCTAATATCTTAAAACCTTTCGGGAAATACACTTTGTTGAAACACAATTATTATAAACATCGGAGATATATGGCTCTTAAAAGTATTGAAGCACGTATATTATTCGGATCAGATTCAATTTCCATATTTAAAAAAATAGAATATTGAAGTGACATTATTATATTACTAGAAGTTTTCATGTTCCTGAATTTATTAATTTAATTTTTAGAATAATAAATATGTTTTTCGGACACCTTGTATTTTCTATACAAGAAAGGATTATTGTACTTTTATTCTTCCTATTATTTATAGAATATGATGAACTTGTTTATTGGTGCTTCATTTAAAATTTTTGAAGTGTATTCTTCATTATTAGTTCGCAATGGTTACACTCTGTGAAAAAGGGAGATATACTCGATATTATTTAACTGAAGATCAAATGCCTTAATAACAATCTTATTAATTTCAGAAGAGTTCCTTTCATTTTCTCTTATTTTAAACATTTTACGATGCTTCCAATATTTTTAAAGGAAAAGCAAACACAATTTTCCTATATTATAAAGCATCTACAATTTACATTTATTCAGCAACAATTAATGGAAGGAAATTCAGAGTGACTTTCTACCTTCTGAAATTTAAGAAAGCGTATTTCACGCCTTCTATTTGAAAACACGCAAATATTAATTCATTCTTTCAAATGTAATTGCTAATGTATCCTTTTTGATTCCCCGCTACAAACGTCTGGCAAAAGAATAAAAACAGACAAGCAGCCGCATTTTTTTTTTTTTTTTGACTACGAAATGCAAATTTAGAATATCGACTGATTAGTCCAGGGGGGGCTTTGGCGAAAGGAAAAAATTATTTATGATACACATGTTAGATGTAGAATCTACCCGAAAAGGAAGCCTAGAGATAATGAGTAAAGCAGCAACTTCATTTCTGATTTATAAAAAGTAAAATAAGCTGATTCACGAAATTATTAAAATTCTAATGGCGAAAATGGTAATTCACTAATAAAGAATGATTTATGGAAGCAGGCCATATGACAGTTTTGATGTAGCAACACATGACTGAAAAAGTTATACATATACAGGGTGATTCAGAAAAAAAACGTGGGGTAGGTCAGGCGTACGATAAGCATCCAGAATCGCGTAGGAACATGTGAGCACAAACGCCATCTGGAGGAAGCAGATGGCATTTAAAATTAAACAGGGCTGGTAAAAATGCCGATAACTTTATGAATCTTAACGTCGTTGAACAGGAAAATGAATATAAATATTGCGAACATACCACAAAAGAAATAATGAAAGTTGCAATCTATTATCAGATTTCTGCGAAGCGGGATGGGCCAAAATTCATATTCATTTTCATAATTTTCTGGTCGACTGTCTCAGATGTCTTTTTCTCACTCTTGTTTATATGCGATTCTAGATACTTATTGAAAGACAAATTCATAAAGATTGGGTTTTTTAAAAATCACTTTAGATATTGCAATTTTAGTTTTATTATGCTTTTGTAAGGTAAACTTATCTTTCTCTTTTCTTATAAAACAGTTATAGTTATAGACCAATGGAATTTAAATATTATATCCGAGTAATTTACAAAATTCCCCATATATGTTTTGGAAAAATAACGTATTATAAAATATTAAATACCACAATCAAAGAAAATATGAATGGGCATCTCTACTTTTAGATGCTACCATTTTTGAAAATAATAGCTGAAAAACAAGCGTTGCTCGAGAACAAAATTGATTTATGTGCCCTCCCTCCGCATATGTTTTTTATCTCTACAAATATTATCAATTACTTGTTCCAAAAAACGTTTATCTTATTTTGATTCTCTTCTCTTTCAATAATTATTTAAAAATCTAGTTTTATAATTACCTTATTACAGTATAGTTTGAATGAAAATGACAGAAGTTTGATAAAATAACATTTCTTTAAGCAATATAGAGTACAATAACTAACGCAACTTTAAAATGTACAAATATACTACACAGAATTTACCCGGAATTGCTCATGAAAAATATAAACTTAAAAATCTTTAGAACTAACAAAATGTTGCTAAGAATATACGTTGCAAAATAAAACCTCAAAAGGCGGGGGAAAAAAGATATATGCAAGAACGATTTTTCTCCGTTGTTTAAAAAATAAAAAGAAGGAAGTATCATGTTCTATCTCTCTCGCGACGTAAATCCGATGACCGTATATGCAGAAAATTCGCGAATATAGGTGAAAAAAACCTCCCAAATTTACCAATTAATATTAAGAAATAAAATTCGAATTAGAATAATTTTTACAGCTTTAAATTCCACTTGAGCTAATCCATCACCGCTCCGAATTTGGTCCCGGTAAATGAAACAGTTTCGTAGTGCATAGAGAAGAAAACAAAAGAACGTACATACATATAGAGAGAAAATAATCACCAAATTCATTAAGTTAATCGATTATTAGTTAATTAATTTCAGAAAATTTTCATTGGCATTTCACGAGAAAAATTTAAAATTCCAGCACAGCAGGAAATAAGCATAAAATCGGTTACAATATTCTGTCTTTAAAGTATGAAACAATTCCAGTGAGATAAAACCTGTATACAAAGTCAACAAATTAAACACATTTTTGTATTTTCAGACCAGGCATTTTCCTTAGCAGTTTTGGAACCTTCACTCATAAATCAGTATTATGCCACGCAACTTTCAAAGAAGATAGGAGTTAGGTACTGAAGTGTAGCTTTATGAACGACTTCTGTGTAATAAAAGTATTATGATTTTTGTATCAATTTGTTTTATATTGTTTTGTAATGTTTCACACTAGTTGTTTCCTTTCATATTGTTCTCAATTTTGTAAGGAGTGCATGCGATCATCTATATTCTTTGTATTCTATATCTGTTACTAAAATTGTGCCATCCAAACCCTGAGGCAGATATCAGATTCTTCAAACTTCAATATCTTTTTAACCAGCATCAATTGAAAAGTTTTAAACTGTGCTACACTCCGAACTGCATGTAGAACAAAAACACATTACTGAAACCAAAAGTAAATTTAAGTACGGCTTACAGAAATAAGAATTTCCATCAAAATCAGAGCGGTTCTACACACAACCTCGCAAATAGTATCTTGAGAGCATTCTCGGTTCACATGATAAGTCAAAAATGGAATAGTTAGACAAATTAAATTTTCTATTTGGTCTTTTAAATAGATTTGTGAAGGGTGTTCCATGAAAGGCTCCTTCAGTTCAAATATAAATAACTCGTTGTCTGAGATCGACAGGATTTGCACTGGTGGGGAGTCCGGTGGGACCTGAGGCCCTCTGTCGGGGATGCTATGAAACTCTGTCGGGACAAATTCTTGTACCCCGTCCACACAATGGGTTATTCAACTAATATTACATTACATTATATTATACCACTCTCATTCCCGTGTTTAGAGCCATTTGTCTCCTTTCCGGTTTTGGATGGATGGAGGTGAATTTTATTGTTTTTAGAAAGGACAAACACAAATAACAGGTACAAAAAAACCAATGAAAAAGAAACATACACTGGACAGAACAACATAGAAAACAAAGCAAAATGGAAAAAAATAAAAATATGTAGAGGGAAAAAAGAAGAGTCATAATTATCAGGAAGTGTGTGTCAGTCTGGGTGGATGCGTGCTCAATGATTATCCTCTACAATGAGATTGTTCTCATCTCATATGAAGAGCATTAGGACTCGAATTCGGGTTCTTAATAAGTTATTCGTGAGAATGTTTTTTAACCACTTGAATTTAAGTGACACTGTAGGAGTTTGGAAATGCCAGGAGAGGGTAAACTGACATTTTATGGTATAGTGCATTGGATCTACTTTTTCTCTGCACGTCTTGCGTTCGAAGATTGAAGCGATGAAGGTAGGAAGAGAAGGGCCCGTGTCCTGTTACGAACATTAGCTTTTCTCCTACTGGCTTGTTTGAGACCCTAGGCGATAAAACTTGTGAACTGTGGCCAGTTTCTCCGTTATCCCAGTTGTCTTGCCTGATGCTTAAAGCAGCTGGCTGACCTTATCCCAGGTTTCAGGTAGGAAAGTGGCTTTAGGAGAAAGAAAGGATCCCCTTTTGTGATAGCTTCTTTGGCTAATTGGTGTGCACATTCATTGCCTAATAACCGGCGTGGGCTTTGAGCCATCTCAGGTGAATGTTTTATGGGAGAGCGAAAGAGTTTAAATCTCTCGGACCATACTATGGTCTGATTTAGGATTAGGTATGGACATCAAACTTCACAAACTGTCCGTCCAAATTTTGATTTTTCTATGAAGGGAAGAAGATGCTTCGATTCCCACTTTAATTGCAAGGATTTCAGTTGGAAAACCGAATTGCTGTGATTAAGTTTACTTTGACATGAGGCTATTATTCCATAGTTGTCGAGAATGCAATATGCGCTACCAGTGCCTTCGTTCGTTTTAGATCCATCAGTACATATAGCCTTGTCTCCTGAGTCTCTGTGATTTTCTGCAAATGAAATTTGATTCTGGAAAACAAAATTGTGGGGGTGAAAATGAATTCCACTACCTTTTCTTTCGTAATCTGTTGGGCTGAATAGAAGGGTGAAAAAGTTTGATGAAGAGCTTGCTGGACAAACTCGGGCATAAATTGCTTTTTGTTGGAACTGTAGGTGGAGGGGTTGCAGACCGGTTACCAATTTGAGAGTAGTGGTTTTGGTTGTCCTGTATGCACCAGTAATATGAAGAAGAAACAAACGTCGAATGGAGTCCAGCTTTTTTTGGAATCCGGGTGAAATATTATGTCGCCAGGCATCTGTTCCATGGCATAGTGTTCTTTCTATGACTGATTTATACAATAGCCTTGTGATATTCTTGTTGAAGCCCAAATTTTTC